>CM032451.1:46576839-46730484 GCA_019049505.1 Pachyrhynchus sulphureomaculatus | reverse complement strand
AATTAAATAAACATTAAATAAACTTTCAGAAAACAAAAAGCTTTTTAAAACCATAATACCACTATTAATGTCTGAAGCCGGAAGGTTATTTAAAAACCGTTTACAGTCCATGTTGTAAAATATTTATTTTAATTGTTTAATATAAATATAAACATAATAAATACCTAAAAACATTTTTTTTCCTAATTTGAAATTGGAGAGTTTTTAGGAAGGTCATGCATGTGCAAATGTTAACAAGAAATATAAATTTCTAATTATAAATGAACAAGCAAACAATATTATTTCTTATTAAATATAGTAATATATTATACAGTCTGTCAAGTAAGAACGTGTCCGCAATAATTCATTTTTATAGATGCGATTTTAGCGATTCAATGAAAAATCGGTAGAGGGAATCTTTGTCGATTCCGAACTTTCGTCGAAATTACGTAAAATTAGCCGTCTTTCTTTGTTCCCATCTAAAGGGGCCTAAAATGGCATATTCGGTGGCCGCTAAATATCAGTATCGTTTGTGAAGAAGTGGGTAAATCATTTTAACGAGACGGGAAATGTCGACGACTTATCAAAATGTGGTTTGGTAGGCAAAATCACTCCAAAAGTCGAAAAACGAATCGTGTCTTTGTTTTCAAGAGACCCGAAATTGACGCTGCGTCCAAGAGCGGCAAAATTTTAAAAAATCGGGCTTGAATGTGTCCCATTTGTCCCCCATCTTCGTGCTCAAGATGTCAAATTCCAAAGCACATTGAAGACACTTTTGCTGGGCGAAAATCACGTCGCGAAGCGGCTCGCTTGGGCCCACGATAAGATACAGAGTGGCCCTCATAGTCGCTGGACCCGAACCCTATTGAAAACGTTTGTTGTCTTGTAAACAAAAAGCTCAGGGGAAAGACTCTAACGACTTTGACTCAGTTGTCTCACGAGAGAGGAGAGAGAGAGGATTTAAGGGGTTAAGGCGCGCCGACTGCAACGGTCATTTAGCGCCCGAATGTATTGAATTTTATACTTTAAAATTTATTTCCTTTAAGTATTCACCAATTTGTCTGTGAATGATGTAGGATCGGATGACCGATTTTAGGTTGAGAGGAATGTGATACTTTTCACGGCTATCAGATAAATGTTGTGATTCGAATGTGTGTTTGACAGTAAGTGCTAGTTGACATGATGCACAACTGGGGGGATCCTCCTTGTTTAAAAATAAAAATGGGTCTGATATGTATGTCCAATGGTATTTTCCTTTCTATTCAGTGTTTGATGATGTAATGGAGGATAGACGTCAGTTGTGAGGTCCCAGAGTATATTACTGGTGTCCTCAAGATCCCACTGTAATTAAAATAATTTTCTAAATTCCTGAGATAGATGTTTCATGTAATCTCTGGAATGATTTTCGCCCAGAACAGGAGCACCAGAGAGAGAGGCCTCTTTCGCAAAAGTATCAGCTTTGTCATTTCCCTCAATGTCACAGTGTCCTGGTATCCAAATGAGTGTAAAGGATTTGTTTTTTAGTCTAGCAACATATAATAAATCCTTTATTTCTCTGATGTATGCATCATCAAGGTTCACATGTTGAATGGATTTAAGAGCGCTCTGAGAATCCGAAGCAATTAGGAATTTGACATTAGGAAGAGTATTAATCGCATATCTTATGCTCTCCCTGATGGCAAGAAGCTCAGCTGAGAAAATAGATGAGTGAAGAGGTAATCTGAAAGTTTTCTGAATATTTTGAGCGATAAACGCGGCGCCAACCCCTGAACATGACTTGGGGCCATCTGTATAGATAGCGAAGTAATCAGAATATTGGTTTTTTAATTTATCATTGAATATGGAGTTGATAATTTTATTCAGAGTAATCTCTCTCTCCAGTGTGCACATGGAGAAGATTGCCAAGGAGGAAAAGATGTAGTAAGAGGGTATTCAAATCGGAGAGGGGTTCGAGATTCGAAAAATTTGCAAAATATCCAGAAAATCTTGTCGACAGCATGCCTCGAAGATCCAGGAGATTATTGATGCAGGAGACGATTGGACAACTTACTGAGGTAATTGCGGCGTTGTTAGCACACCAAAGAATACACTGATAGCAAAAAATGTTCTCGAAACACATTTTTTCGAGAATACGAGCGGTCACGTTCTTACTTGACAGACTGTAAAAGCAAACAAAATTCTGAATCAGAAAGCATTATAAAATACATATATAAAATTCATTCAACGATTGCTTTATCCATGTTAATGTTTAGTAGTGTATATCTAATATGATTTGTTTTATTTATCAATAAAAGAAAAAATCCATTTTTCTGTACTTTATCCTTATTACTTTTGAGGCTCTGCACCCAAAAATACACTACACTTGTTGGATTCTATTCAGAAGAGAGTTGGCGACTTGAATCTGTGCTACAAGTACTTTGATGAATGTATGTGAATGGATGTCAATAATATAAAAAATATAAATTTATTGTAGAAATAGACAAATAACTAGAAAATGGTAGAGGCTGGTCTACAGAGATGGCACAGGATAGAAAGGCAGTCGATTCTGCCTTTTTTTATTTTTTTTTTAAGTTTAGAAGGTAAAAACTCTTAAATAAGACGACATCGGTTTTAATGTTTGTGAATCTCGGGTATGTCTCATAAGCCAATGGTCACCTAAGAACCTGAGAACATCTCATTGATGTGATTAATAAAAGATTTACCCACAAATGTAATGTCGAGATCTTTTAACGAAGAACATCTCAGAACGCAAAATAAGTTATTCTGGTTTATGTTATAGAAGTAATTTATTGATTATTTCTTCCGAAGAAACAACATTACAAGGTATTTCTTTATATTAAAGTGTATGCTGTTATCAATTCACTACCCATTTTAAAGAGTCTGCATCTTTCTAAAGAATTGCACAATCATAGAAAGGATCTATCATGAGCATAAAATAGTCCATTCAATATAATGCGATAGATGATATCACTTATGAATATGACAAATGACTGAACCTTGTGGCACCACAGAAGTGGCATTGGTAATAACAGATTAGAGGCCACGGTGTCTCAATATCAGTTTTCTACCAATTAAATACGTTTTTAACAGGTTTTAACAAGTTACCACTAACATCACAGCTTATTAGGTTTCTGAGCAAAACACCGCGTTAAAATGTATCAAATATTTTTAAAAAATCTATGTAAACGTCGTCGACTTGACCTCTGCTACCCAGACTCTCTGAAATAAACTGAATAGCTGTGACTATATAAGTGATTGTTGAACGCCTTGAAAAGAAGAAAAGCTGATCATCAGATATAATCAGCCTAACATGATTGAAGATGATATTATGCAGTATAATTTCGATGACCGTAGAAAAATTGTCTAGTATTGCAACAGGGCTATAATAGACCTGTTACATTATGTTGACTGGTTGTTTGAATCGCTAGAATTATCAGCTTTCTCATTATTTCGACATATAGTTTTTAAATTTTGTTCAACCGAAAGTGGTCTGATTAAACCAGCTTCAGCTTTCATTTCAAAAAGTTATACCGAAATTGCCAAGGATGGTTAAAAGGGTTGCGATTGTGTGCACAAAATCAAATGGTTAGAATCATCATCACACAGGCCTTATAAATTTCACTGTGAAAGTAGTTTGTGGAAACCACCCTCAACCGGATGATCCGATTTCAAAATTATGCTCCGAAATTTCGAAAAATTGTGACAAATTATTAATATTATTAAAATCAAAATTTTGAGAAAGTACCTTATTAATTTCGTCATTTTCTCACACACTTGCTACCTTTTCTAACTACAGCACTTACGAAGGCATTGACTTTAAAAGGAAAAAAAATTGGACAAAAATTTTATTTATTTTTCAACATAATCTCCTTTTATCACCATACATATTGCCCAACAAGTATAACTTTCCAAAGTCACCAAAATACGCATTTGTTTCACCTATGATCTCCTCCTTTGATGCGAACCTCTTTACACTGAGCCAATTTTTCAGAATTGGAAAGAGAAAGCCACAGGGGGCCAAATCTGGAGAATAAGAGGGATGATTAAACAGTTCGTACTTCACTTTCACAATTTTGGCCATGACAATTGAAGCCGTGTGAGCTGGTGCGTTATCATGAAGGAAAAGAATTTTTTTCTTTGCTATATGGGGTCTTTTTTTTATCAATGCAACGTGAAATCGATGCAGTTATGAAGCATAATATTATCTTGTGATAGTTTTTCCTTTTTCCATGTAGTCGATAAAGATTAGACCACGTGAGTCCCAGAAAACTGTGGCCATGGCCTTTCCAGCCGACCCAACCGTTTTTACTTTTTTCGGACGACTTTCGCCAAGAGCAATCCATTATTTCGACTGTTCTTTAGTTTTTGGAGTGTAATAATGGATCCACGTTTCATCTGTGGTAACATGTCTCCACAAAAATTCACTTGGATTGCGCTTGAACATGTCCAAGCACTGTTTCAAAATGGTTACGCGATTCCGTTTTTGATCGATCGTGAGCAAACGCGGCACCCACCTTGGTGACAGCTTCCTCATGCTCACATGTTCACGCAAGATATTAAAAACACGTTCGTTTTAAATGTTTACCATGTTGACTATCTCGTGTATCTTTAGTCGACGGTCATATAAAATAGGATATCATGGATTTTATTGACCATTTGTTCGTTTGTAACCTCATCTTGACGTTCCGGGCGATCAGCATCACTCGTACTTGTCCAACCACAACGAAATTCAATGAACCGTTTGTGCACCATTCCGTGTGACAGAACAGAGTCCTCATAATACTTTTTTAACCTTTCTTCAGTTTCCTTAATGGTTTTTACACGCAAGAAATAGTGTTTTATTAGAACACGTAAATCATTTTTTCCATTTTAACAAACCTTCAATTTAAAACGCTGCAAAAATTTTTCTATTCGACAAATGTACTTAAAAATTGGTGTGTAACCTTAAATGAAGTTATAAATAACAACATTAAAAGGCTGCAGCGATTTGACCGCTATTTCCTATGAAAGTCGCTGATTTATCAAATATGCTCGAGCTTCTCACATCTACAGAAACAATGATGATTTTCAAGCATGAATGATTTTCTAATATACTTGTTCAAATCAGGTCACCACGGAAGATAATCTTCGTCTTTGTGTTCCTGTCAGTTCTTTGACTTTCTTATGTACTATATGTATTAAAGTTATCGTGTTTTATTTGTCATTGTAAAATTCATTATAAGAAAACATTCACTACATTTTTGCTACCGCCCCTCGTAGAAATCAAATTAAAAATAGTAATTCTTACTTTTGCGTTTCGTTAATCTAAAGTCCATCAAGAAAAAGTGTCAGGAATTTTGACTAATTATTAAAACAACGTGTCCAATCTTGCTATTCAGCAGCACGCCTTTGGCACGAAAACATTAACAGTAGAAATGACAATGAAACATTTTTTGCGTGATCCGTTCTCCATTTTTTAACATGAAAATGTATGTTGGATATTGATTTCAATGGACAGCTTGCTTGTTTTATTATGTGAATTGTTTTTTGGGGAATTTATTTGACTTACTGCCTGTCTGAATACTAAATACTTAGGACTTTTCTAGAAGTCCGCCACATTTAGGTCATAAAACATTCAACTGTTTTAATTCCCGTCATGTCGTAAATTAAATCGGATAACAAGACCTGTCATTGCATAAATAAATTCACATACAACTGTGTTTTCGTTAGTTCAACCTAAATTACCAATATGATAAAATCATAGAAGACTTCTAGAAAAACACAGAATACTATTTTCGTGTCAAAAAATTACAATGGGAAACGCCCAGTTAATAAAAAGATTTTACAACGCTTATTTGGGCAGGCCACTATCTTTATCTTTATTTAAAGCATGTGCATTAGTAAATGGAAGAAATTAAAAATCAAAACTCAGCTGTAATCGTTATCTGAACCATACGCCCAC
Source organism: Pachyrhynchus sulphureomaculatus (assembly GCA_019049505.1). Lineage (NCBI taxonomy): Eukaryota > Metazoa > Arthropoda > Insecta > Coleoptera > Curculionidae > Pachyrhynchus > Pachyrhynchus sulphureomaculatus. Next base: position 46,724,564 of record CM032451.1, on the reverse strand, counting down.
CGTTTGGAGGTTGCGCAGTATTCAAACAAAATCAGGGAAACCTTTATTAAGGATAACGATTTCTCTTATTTAGGAACTTATAAGAGAGGTTGTTTTTCTTCTTCTTCCGACTTCTATCTAGGTCTAGTCCCCTTGATCTTCGTCTTCCATTCCACTTTTCTTCCTCTTATCCACTGGTTGATATTTTCTATATTGCATATGCTTCTTATATCTTCACTTCTTTCTCTATCCCTCAGTGTCTTGTTCGTACATCTCCTAAGTATTCTCATTTCAGTTGATTCCAGCATCCTCTGTGTCATACTTGTATCGGGTCTTGATACTAGATATTTTAATACCCAGGTAATCGACCTCTTTCACCTGTTCTATTGGTTTATCTTCCACCACCAGTTTGCACCTAATCGGCTCTTTTGCAATTACTATTATCTTGGTTTTTTCAGTTGAGATTGACATATTATATTATTTTGCTGCTACCTAGAATTCGTATAGCAGCCTTCGCAGACCGTTCTCGATCTCAGCCATTATTATCGCGTCATCTGCATAACATATAATTTTAAGTTCTCTGTTACACATTCTATATCCCTTCTTTCTTTTGACATTCTTTATAATTTCATCCATGACACTATTAAATAGAAGAGGACTTAAAGAATCTTCCTGCCTGATTCCAGATTCATAGTCGATTGGTTCTGCTAATCTTGCGACTACTTTATTGTCTTTATATATATATTTATATAAATTACTAGAAGAATCACAGATTTTCTTTAACAAAATACTCACAGCCAAGATTATACCATCCGAATGGAAAGAAAGCATCTTGATACCAATTTTCAAAAAAGGAGAAATGACAGACCCAAAAAAACTATCGAAGTATCAGCTTAATGAGTGCGGTACTAAAATTGTTCACTAAAATTTTAGCAAAAGAAATAATGTTAACCGGAATCTGGGAAGAACAGCAAGGGTTCAGAAAGAACAGGTCTACTATAGGCGCCATATTTATAATCCGCCAAATTACCGAAAAAGCCATAGAGTTTAATAAGATAGCCTTTATGTGTTTCATTGATCTTAAGCAGGCATTCGATAGGGTATGGTTTAACTGATTTCATAACCCTACTACAAAAAAGGAGAATTCACCCGAATATAATAAAAACTACCGAAGAGTTGAACATCAACATCACACATATGTAAGACTGGCAAATAAATTAAGCGATAAAATATCTATGACAACCGGAATCAGACAAGGAGATAGCCTAAGCCCAATCTTATTTAACATCATAATGGATGAAATTATAAACGAAGTAAAGAAAACTGGGAGAGGATATCGACTGGGAGACAAAGAAATAAAAATACTATGCGACGCCGATGATGCAGTAATTATATCAGAAGACGAAGATAAATTACAGAGACTCCTACATAAGTTCCAACAAACAGCAAAAATGTTTAATATGCAAATATCTGTAAAGAAAACAAAATCCCTTACAATATCTAAAGAACCGAAAAGATGCAAACTCGCGATTTATGATCAGAGTGTAGAACAAGTGATGTCCTTCAAATATCTAGGGGCAAACATAAGAAGTACCAGGAACCTTAAGGAGGAAGTAAAAACTCAAACAATAAAAGCATCATTAATATCAGGATACTTAAGAGATATAATTTGGAGAAACAAATATATGAGCACCAGGAGCAAAGTAAGAATATACAAAACATGCGTAAGACCGATCATGACGTACGCGATAGAAACCAAAGCGGAGAACACAATAACAAAACGACTGACTCCTAAGAACAACAGAAATCCGAACACAGGATATCCTTATTTGACCGGAAGAGATGTGAAGAAATAAGTGAAATGTGCGAAATACAGGATGTGGTGAGATGGGCAAGGAATAGGAGAAGAGAATGGAGAGACCATGTGGACAGAATGCCAAATGACCGGTTGGCTAAGGTTGCAAAACAGAAGCGACCAAACACACCTCGATCGCTTGGAAGACCACCAATAAGATGATATGAGAGCTGGTCTTTATCATCGCAATTGTTTCTGGGAAAACCTTTGAAGTAAACACAGGACATGGTCCTAACGTAGGAAGAAGAAGAAGATATATATTCTCGATAGTTTTAATTAGGTCTGATGGGATCTTCCTGTTATATAATAGATGAATAACGTGTGCACATTGTTCGGAAGCTTTTTTTAAGTCTATCAGGCACAAGTATGATGGAATGTTGTATTCTATGGATTTTTCTTTTACCTGTCTCACAATGAATACGGCATCGGTGCATGAGCCCCACTTCTGAATCCTTGCTGTTCTTCTTCCAGTTGTATTGTCGAGTTTATTTTTGTTGTAATAATCTTTGTTGTTAATTTCAATGTACAGTTTAGTAGATTTATGCCTCTATAGTTATTTGGATCTTCTTTTTCTCCCTTCTTGTGCATTAATATAAATGTCGCTGTTCTCCATTCATCTGGGGTTTTATTCGATCTTATACTCCTCTGTATAAGTGTCTGGAATTGCTTAACCAGAAAGTGTCCCCAATATTTTAGTAGTTCATTAGCTATTTGGTTTTCAGCGGAAGATTTACGGTTTTTTAATTTTTCCAGTGGTTCTATTACGTCTTCTTTCGTTATATATGTTTCTTCATTTATCATTATCTCTGGTGTTTGTGGCAGTGTGATACTCTGTTCTCTTTTATATAATTGTGTAGATATGTTACGCAGGTTCCGTTCTTCACGTGAGTATACTCTATTAGTTCTTTCATCTCAGTTCTCTGCTCTCCTATAAAACTCCAAATTTGTTTTTGTTGACCATAGAAGTCTGATTGTAATTTTCTTGTGTACCTCTCCCAGTATTCCGTTTTTGTTCTTCTTACTAATTCGTGGGTTTCTGTTCGTATTCTTTTATATCTTTGGTAGGCTTCGTCTGTCCTGATTGACATGCACTTTAGATAGCTTTCTTTCTTTTCACGGCATTTCCCTTTAATTTCTGCACTGGACCATGATGTTCTTGTTCTCCATTTTTTATTTTTATCGACAGTTTTAGTCCCTAATGCCTCATATGCAGTTTCTAATTCATTTGCTTTTATTTTTAACCAACCATCATCATCATCATGTTATCAGGGTCATTTATTTGATTCATTCTGATTTTTTCTTTGTCTTCTCTAGTACAGGTCTCTCATTGATTCTTCTTGCAGATTTTCAATTCTTATATTTGTTTCCAGTTCCTTATTTTGATGTTGCTTTGTGTTCCTTATGTTCCACCTTAGTTTACACATAACTAAATTATGAACACTTCCTACATTTGGTGATGTCAAGCTTCTTACATCTAATATATGGTGTGGCTGTATTTCTCTGTTTGTTAGAACCTAATCTATCATTGATCTGTTATCTCTAGTGTTCTCGAATGTATATTTATATTGCTCCTTATGAACAAAGTATGTATTATTTGTTCTCAACTTGTTTGGAGCGCAAAAAATTATCATAAGCTCCTCGTTGTCATTTTTTTATGTTTTCATTAAATCTCTGTTTAACCCCTGAGATTACCTAATTTCCAACTCTTTGCCTTACAGTCGCCCATTATTATTATCGTTTCGTTGATTAGTATCTCACCTATCATTTTCTGCAGTTCTTCATAGAATTGTTCCCTATCTTTTTCTGGTTTACAATTTTCAGGTGTATAAATTCCCACTACATTTGTATTTTTGTTGTTTATTCTTAGTTTAACGATTACTATTCTCTCCGATATGTACTGACACTTCATTATGTAGTTTATGTATTTCTTCTTAATCATCAGGGCTTTGCCCGCTGGTCTTTCGCCACACCACTGTAAAGTAGGATATATTCTCCTAATATCATTTTTCCTTTCCTCTTCTTTTTTGTTTCTTGTAAGGCACATATGTCTATTTTGTGTTCTCTGACTTCCTTTTCCACTTCCTGGTCTCTCCCCATTTATAGATTTCATATTCCAAGTTCCGAGTCTCAATACATCCCGTACTTTCCAATTTCTTAACATTCTCCTTTCATGTATCGTCATCGTTAAGTCCGTCTTATTCCGAGGCGGGGCTCTCATTCTGTGAGCGTTCTTGGTTTTTTATGCCAAGTAGGTTGCTAGCCTGACCTGGGAACCCTCCTCCTTTACCCGGGCTTGGGACACGCAACAGGCCACTAAGCTACCCAATCCACCCAGCGATCCGCAGGACCTTTATTAAGGATAACGATTTCCCTTATTTAGGAATTTAGGGGAGGTTGTTTGAAGTTCATTATTCTTATCGCTATTATTTTAGGGCGTTTAGAGCGTTTATAGAAGATGAATACTAACCTAACGACATTTTTCGTCTCGTTAAAATGATTTACCTACTTCTTCACAAGCGACACCGACTTTTTAGCGCCTGCGAAATGTGTCATTTTAGGCCTGTTTGGATATACCTCGAACCGACGGGCAAACAAGTGACTCATTTTGGAATTTACGTGATTTCGACGAAAGTTCGAAATCGACTGATACTTTTACTAAAATGCATCGTAAACAAAGGTTCCCTCTACCGATATTTTGTTGCATCGCTCGAATCGCATCTACCAAAAATGAATTATCGCGGACACATTCTTACTTGACATAAACCACGTGTTTTATTTTGTGTTATCACAGATCAACTTCACAATCGCATAATACAAAAATAAAATTAATTATTAACTGACCTGATACGAATGATGTAGGATTTTGTAGGTACTGTTACTTGCATTACTCTTACACAGGGGAAGATAACGAACAGTTACTTGAAAGGACATGGCAGATTGTAATCTATTACTGATATGAATAATATAACACAATATATATTATAGCTACTACTCATATAATTTATATAAGGTTAGGTTACAATAATGTACCATTATTTTTATACGCCGTCTGTCCAAAAAGTTCCCGGACTGATTTTCCCCGGCATAATCGTTACGTCACAGAAGTGTGATGGAGCAGCGAGAAGTGATTAAATTTCATGTGAAACTAGGTAAAATAGCTACAGAGATATTTAGATCTATGAAAACAGCTTACGGGGATAATTGGTTTTCGCATTCACAAGTGTTTGAATGGTTTAAAACGCTTTAAGGAAGGACGGGAGTTGCTTGCTATGTTACAAGCTCAGAGCGTTTCAGCACAAGTTCGGCCAAATGAAAATCAGGAAAGGATACATCTTTAAAATTAGTTTAAAACTTGTAGATGTCGTCACTACATTGTGATATACAGCATCAGAAAGCTAATTGTCGCACAGTATACTAAAGGGTGTCTTGCACAAACAAAACAATCTAAAGACCTTTTTCGGAAAATTAAATATATTACCAGCGATTATAAACCTGGAGCATGGACAATCGAAGATCGCAATGGAGCCCTTAAAAACAAATATAGTGGAAGCAGTGGAAGCATGGAGAACCTATTGTGAAAGATTTTATAATGATGATGAACAAAAACAACTTCGAGAGAGAACCAAATATTATAAGTAGTGAACTGGATAATGCCATTAAAAAATTAAAACGCAATAAAGCCCCAGGACCAGACATAATCACAATCGAAATACTCGACGCTAGCGGAGAAGGAGGTAAAGAGTTACTTTTCCATTTAGTTAACGAAATATGGTCCACTGGACAGTGGCCAAGGAACTGGAGAAAGAGTGACATAATAGCAATCCACAAAAAGGGAAATATACACAAATACGGTAACTGCAGAATTGCAAATCATCAACGAAAGATTAAAAAATTACATTCAACCACAAATATCGGCAGAACAGGCTGAATTTGTTAAATAAAGAGGGGCTAGAAAGACCTTACTTAGCCTACGACAACTCATTGGAAAGTCTAGAGAATTTAGCATCCCAATGTATAAACATTTCATAGATTACAAGAAGGCTTTCTATCGAGTTAAATGGAATAAGTTGTGGTTGGTTATTAAAGAAGTTAGAGTACTTCAGCACCTGATCATCCTCATAATTAACTTAAATGCAAATAATACCGGGCCAGTAAGACCAAAAGGTACATTATCAAGAGAATTTCAACCCAAATGAGGTGTAAGACAGGGCTGCATATTACCTCGATAACTTTTTAATATCAATAGAGAATGCATCATGAGGAGAGTGAGGGAAGACGCTGACTATAGAATTTCCACTAACGGACAGAAAATACATAATCTTCGCTTCGCTGACGATACTGTCCTCCTGGGTAGTAGCTAGGGCGAATTTCTGGACCTTATTCGCAAAGTTGAAGAACAAAGTAAAAATTTCGGCCTTGAACTGAACACAAGGAAAACAAAAATAACACCGGCCAACAAAAACGATATTTGTAAAAACTTTTTAAACCAATACATCTAAGTGTTCTGTATTTTTTGGGTGCTGAAATCGTATCTGGTATCAATTTTTTTTGTATCACCCACAGTTCTCTCACAATAGGACATCGATTGAATTTTAAAATAGGGAAAATTTCGTACATAAAAAATAAAAACTTAAACCGTACTTTTATTTGATTAGGATACAATTTTTACTCACGATAACATATTTCACTTCAATGCGAATATTTTAGGTTCTTATTTTTTTGTGTTGCCATTCCCTTTTCTCTGTGAAGTTTCTTGTATAGCTTTTTCTCCGATGTAATGCATTTTGTTGTTCTCTATGAAGTGACCAACAGTAATCACCCATCATGTTGATATTCCACCATCCCTGGTACCGTTTCTCCATCTCCTCTATGTCCTGATGGAACCGTTCCCCCTGCTCTTCACTCACATGGCCTAAATTTTTAGGAAAAAGGTCAAGATGGTTGTACAAAAAGTGGACTTTAAGGCTAATCCAGAGTTTTGAACTTGTCTATCGTATTAGCTACGATAAGTTCATAGTTAGGGTCTTTCACATTGCCCAAAAACTTAGTCACAACTTCTTTAAATGATATCCAAGCCTCCTTTTCCTTTGTAATCATCCCTGCTTCAAAGCTGGAATCGAACATCATTTTACGAGTACCAGGCCCAACGAAAACCCCTTCTTTCAGTGTGGCTTCTGATAAATGAGGAAATCTTTTACACAAGTATTTAAATCGTTCACCATCTTTAGGCAAGGCTTTCACAAATTGTTTCATTAAGCTTAACTTGATGTGTAGTGGTGGTAGAAGAATCTTTTTTGGGTCTATTAAAGTTTTATGCAAAATGTTCTTCTCGCCAGGTGTTAAAGTTCCTCTTACGGGCCATTTTTTTTTGGACCAATGTTGATCCCTTGATCTGCTGTCCCACTCACATATAAAACATGGAAATTTTGTAAATCCCTTTTGTTGACCAAGGATCATGGAGACAACTTTTAAATCTTCACATAGTATCCAATCGTAAGCTGGGTAGTTAATTTTCTGTAAAATCATGTTAAGATTTTCGTAAGTTTCCTTCATATAGACTGAATGAGCAACAGGCAGTGAAGCATAAGTATTTCCGTTGTGTAACAGAACACCTTTTAAACTAGTTTTTGACGAGTCTATAAAAACCTTCCAATCTTCCTTCTTGTACTCAATGCCAAATTGGTTCATTAGACTACCAATATCATGGCAGTAAACCAAATCCTATTCCTGCTCGAAAAACTGACCAAACTGTTGATCTCTTGTTCTATAATGGTAAATAGATATTCCAGATTCCAATAAATGTTTTTCTTTCAGCCTAGAACCAAGCAATTCTGCTTTTTCTTAGTCAAACCCAAATCTCTCACTAAATCATTTGACTCAGCTTGTATAAACAACTGTGGTTTTAAATTTTCTAGAGAACATTGTAACTCATCATCATCCGGTCGACTTTCATTAAATTCGGGACTGGAATGTAAAACATCATCAATAGACTGAGGTGGCTCGGGGACAGGAAATCTCGGTCCATGTCTTACCGGCTAATTAGCTGAAGTAAAGTTAAGAAAGAATAGTTATATCCAGAAACATCAACGTTGCAAAAATAACAATAATTTGAATGATTTTCTTGCTCTCTCCATACCATGGGTACTGCAATTCTAAAAACTTTCTTTTCTTTCTTATACCATTTCCTAAGATCGTCGACACAGACATAACATACTTTGTGAGGAGCCCAACATTTTTCTTGGTTAACGATTTCTACACCAAAATATGCAAAGTATACTTTTCTTACAAAGTCAGTAATGTTTTTTAACTACAAACTCACCACATATATAACAAAAAGTGTTGGTAGAGTTTTTACAACCACGATTAGCCATACTTTGAGTGTGAATTAAAGCACATGGGTTAAACACTGCAACGCGAGGTTAATTAACTGGAAGCTAATAACATTTGATTTTACTGCCAACTTTATAAAATTCTGATTTTATTGCCAACCTAATAGAATTCGAATGATAAAAATAAACTTTTCACATTTTGAATATTAAAATGTGAAAAATTGGTGGGTGATACGACTTTTTTATTATTATTTTCGGACTCAGAACACCAAAAAACTTAGGAATCAGATAAAATTATCAAAAAAGTTTTTTCATCGTTAGCTTGTGTGATGATTATCGACCGAGAGAATAACAATAGACCAAATTTACAACAACTAGATCGTTTTGAAGTGGTGGATTCGTATACATACTTGGGATCCCCGTTTACGAACAAATGCACCACCGAAGCAGAAATAACAAGACGGTGTGAAATGACAAAAGTGGCAGTTCAGAAGCTGGATGGATAGCAGTCTCCAAACAAGTTAAAGTGAGACTGATGAATTGTCTGATTTTCCCAATATTGATGTACAGGACGGAAATGTTTTTCTGGACAAAAATGCTTAGTATCACATGGTACCAACACAGGACAAATATATCTATTTTAAGAGAATTAAACGCCAAACGAAGATCTGGTCATCTAAGGTAAAGTGGAGGATAGGAGATCTCCGATAAAGTGGATAGACTAGCTTAAACCATTAATAGGAAGATTAATGCATGACTTTATATATGAAGCTCAGAATAGAACGAACTGGAGACAACTTATTTGGACGTATCAGAAGCCACTACATTCCATATGGCATAGAAGACTGCAAAGAGAGAGAGAGATACTAAAGGGGTATATCACGACGGAGATATATTTAATAAAATAAACGATATGCTTACAAACAGTAGTAACTTGATAGAATCAATAAAATTTTCAATTAATTTATATAATTCATAACCCGCTTGCATTACAGCAATTTCATGCTTTTAAAACAAATACTGATTAATTTTTGAAGTTTTATGATCTATTACGCAATATTTATAGCTAAGTCGATAAAATTAGATTTAAGAGGAAAGAAAATCTGATTTCATAAATTATAAAATCGTTTGCTACCGATGTTAAGGTGTTTTCTGCTGCAGCAGCTGCTTTTCCATAAATAATGTTTTTATTGATCATATAAAATTGAATTTCGTGTGAGTAGTGTTTAAAACATATTTAAAGTGCACTATGCACATGTCATTGAACGTAAATATTCTTTAGTTCATTTATACAGTTATAGTTTATTTTAGGTGCTGCCACTATGAAAAGGTAGTCTATAAAGCGGATTTTTGTTGGAACTTGACTAAATAGCTTATGCCAGGTTTCCCGCTCTCTTCCTTCCAAACTTTCAGAAGCACAGTAGTAACTTAATACTATATAAGAGAGCTGCCTTTTAAGTTTTTACAAACGACTACTAGATGGCGCTATTGAGATGTGACATTAACAATGCTGTAAAATTTGACATTTATTATTGTTAAAACACGACGTAATCGAGCGGGTTTGCAGGTTAAGCTGGAACTGGGCAAGACATGTGGCCCACATGACATCGGTGGACCAAGAGGCTTGTGGAATGGAGAACGCGAAGACACAGAAGACCTGTCGGAAGACCACAAACTTTTTACTGATAATATTAAGCATTTGGTAGGCAATAATTGGGTGAGACAAGCTCAAGACAGACAACATTGTGGAAGCTTGAGGGAGGCCTATATCCGACGATGGATGAACGGTTGATTGTTAAAACCGTGGCAGTTCAGAAATTCGCCTAGTAGTTTGTATACAGTATCGTATGAAGGTTTTCGTTGAATGATTTTTTTACGACTAACTCAATAACGATGCCTCGAATCACGTCGTTCAACCTTTAGTAATGAATCGCCATTAGACAGGACTGTTTACAATTGGTTTGCAGAATTTCGTCATGGTCGTGCTTCCGTCAGCAATGAATTTCGTGAAGGTCGACCAAACATCGATGCTTTACGCAACATGATTGAAGAGGATCGGCATATGACTTACCGTGAAATAGAAGCATCCTTAGGCATATCGAAGACTGAGGTACATTTGATTTTGCATGAACATTTAGCTGTGAAAAATATTTGTTTACAATGGATTCCGCATAATTTGACTGAAACTGAAAAACAGGCTCGACCAAGGACATGCAGAACCCGTATGCAACATCGTAGCAGGATACGAAACTTGGATATATTTGTGCTGGAAACTAAGCAACAATCAACTATTTGGGTGTTCCAAGATGAACTGAATACAAAAAAGTGATTCGTTCGCCAAACACTTCGCTGGAACATCGAAGAACGGTTGGCGACTTGAGTCTATTCTACAAGTATTTTCACGGAGAGTGTTCGATGTAGCCTGCTTAATACCCCCCGGAGCGGTGCATATTAGAAGTACACATCGCGCTGATACTTCACATCTGTATGAGGTTCAGCTTGTTACTCCACGTACAACGCTTTTCAAGCAGTCTTTTATATGGAGAACATCATCCCTTTGGAAAGGCTTACGCAGGACTGTGTTTCCCACCGAGTACAGTTTGCAGCGATTCAAGAACAACGTGAATCGCTTTTTTCGCACACGTGTCGCTCCTGTAGCGCTTTAGAGACTTCCCTGCAGCACGTGTGCTAGACTCATAAAAAAAAAACAAGAAAATGATCGGTTATTTCTTTGGTTATACGAAACATATTGCAACCATTGCTTTAGAAGATCGAAGAACAGTTAATACTGAATGGTATTCAACAATTTGTTAGCCAGAAGTCATCGATGAAATCAGAAAAAAACAACCGAAAACGTCGCATCATTCTTCATCATGACAATGCCAGCCCACATATAGCACGTCAAAGAAAATCGAATTAATGTCTTATTATCCGTATTCACCTGATTTGTTGTCTAACGATTTCTTTTTGGTCCGAAATGTCAAAAAAAAATGCGTTAGCAGCGATTTTCATCACCTCAAGAAGCTGTTGAATTTTCCGAGAATCGTGTTTTTGGGGTACCAACTTCAGAGTGGAAAAAATATTTCGAAAAATGGTTCGAACGCATGCAAAAGTGTATAAATTTTAATTTGTTCAAAAATAATGAAACGATCTATACCAAAAAAAATTGTCTTTCATTGTTTTCGTAAAAATTTAAAAGGTAGCCCTCATAAATCCGTTAATCCATTGACCTCCCATTTAAGATTCAACATTCATAGGTTATCCATCCAGCATCTATGGGGAGTTCTATTGAGGAAAATACAAGTTACTTTTCAGGCTTCCATTGCCTTTATTTAACTGAATTTATAAAGTTGCGATCAATATATACCCCTAAATATTTTTAAGTCATTACAGTATTCAATCCAAAATGAAAGACCTCAGGGTATCCAAAAAAGACTTTGCCTATGTTGAAGAAAGAGATATCTTGAGCAAAGAAAATACTATATTTTATATGTTAATTATAAATGCCAGATCGAGAGCCTCGATTAACAAAACAATGTTGGTAACAAGTATGTTTGCAGGTGGTTCAAAGGAGTATGTGTTGTACATTGATCAAACCGACGGATTTTTGACTAAGCTACGCTCTTATGATATATCTGAACGGTCGTGTTTAGGGCTCTCGTGTTGCCTCAGAGAGCACTATGAACGCCAGAATGCCTCCCAGAATGATGCATGCTAGGAATACAGCCCGCGCTAATACTTCACATCCGTATGATGTTTAGCTTATCCCACCTTGTACAATCCTTTTCAGCAGTGTTATAAGGAAAAACCTCATCCCTTTGGAATCGTTTGCTCAAAACTGTGTTTCTCAATGAGCACAATCAAAACCAACGTGAATAGCTTTTACCTCACACGCGTCGCCCGTGTAGCGCTTTAGTGATTTCCTTGCAGCACGTGTGCAATGCTCATAAAAAAATAATTTTCCCTGGGTTCGAAGGATCCTTGTTTCTTCATTTTAAGGTTAACCAAATGAAATAAAGGAACATTAGTAATTTTTTGTCTTTCTTAGAGATACCCCGTTGAGTATAGGATTAATATTAGATATTTCATGATTATTAATTGCTATCTGGATTATGCCTATATTTCTTTATATAAAAGTAAACACAATCCAACAGAAACACTCAGCTGGTCAATACCAAGATGGTCTAACATATAAAGTAGTACTTTCAAATTCAGTTAAACTAGTGAAATTTGTTGCAGAAATATAAGAAGCATAAGAAATAACAACATATAAGAGATAATATAAGGAATACATAAGTTTAAATACTTTATTTTATGTATCTCTCAAGTGCGAGAGCAATAAATATATATTCAATTGAAAAAGGTAATAGGTATTTTTGTAGATTAAAAACCTGGACAGGGAAGGGAGAGGCGGGAGGAGCAATACGAAATATATATGGTGCACGGGATGTTGAGTTGGAAAATCCATGTGCGGACGTATATGAAAAGGATGGAGGAGACACAAAGGGAAAAAGTTGACAGGACGATTGATTGATTATTTTAGTTTGGCGCGTCGATATCGAGGATCATTTGGCGCCATAAGTAGGTTGTTTAAATAATTGTGTTTCTTTGAAGAATTTGATCAAATTGGAGATATTTTTAACATTTGGAATCAATATTTGATCGAGAGGTTTTAATAGATCTAACCTTGTCTTAATGTCTAAATATTCATTTGAAGTTAAAATATGGTTAATAGTTAGAATATTGTCGCAGATTGGACATCTGGGTGGCAGATCACCTTTCAACAAATAAGAATGAGTGAGATAGGTGTGTCCGATAGCGACCCTTCTCCATATTGTATTCTCTCTACGTGACAGAGCATCGAGCTGAAGGGGCGGAAAAACTAGAGGTTTAACCCCCCACAACTTGTACGAATCCTCCCGCAGGTCCCACTCAAGCTGAAATAGATTATCAAAAGTCTGTTTGAAAAAGATTTTTAAATCTTTTGGAAATTTTAGATTTTTTGACAGGACGAGAGGAAAAAAATTGAGATAGAAATTGGCGCTGGTGTTGGGAGGTAAGGTAAGAATAACAAGAGTAACGCCCTAACGCAGATGCACATAACAACAAAACATCCTACTACATTGTTACAAACAATATATGTATATATATATATATATATATATATATATATATATATATATATATATATATAATTTAAAACTTAATATATAGAACGTTTTTTGTTAATACTCGTTATTTCATGAATAAGTTTTTGACATTTTCAAGAGTACCTATAAGATTAAAACAAAAGACACACTATTAGTTAGGTGGAAAAACCACATCTATAATAGCAGGAAAAAGGGAAAGAGAAAGAAAAAAACTTCCTCTTTTGTTACTTAACATAAGTTGCACGCACATGACAAATCGGTAATAGAAAAAAAAAATAGAAAAAGTATCAAAAAATATAAAACGTTTACTTACGAAATGTGAGTGAGTCCTGTCTATCACATACAAACATGTTAAACATCTACTTTATATTAACATCTAAGAACCACACCGTGAACAAATTTAGTGGTTTTTAGACGTTAATATAAAGTAACACGTAGGCTGAAAGGTTTTTGGTCTGACACATAGATGTCGCCCTATTCAAAAAATCCATATGATTTTAGGAAGTACCAACCTTCAAACGGTACATGTCAAAATTTCATGACATTTCGACGATTAGTTTACAAGTTACAGTAATTCTAGTGACGCTAATTGTGATTTTCAAAACAATGGGAAAAACCGAATTTCATGTGATAATTAAACACTGTTCTTTGATGGGAAAAAATACCGTTTAAGAAAAGCAATAGCTTGATGAATGTTACGGGGACTCTACTCTCTGGAAAATCACTCATCATTTGCTGGTATGCTAAATTTAAATACGGTCATACAGACACAAATGATGCTGAACACTCTGGACGCGCTACTAAGGTGGTTGGTTACACCAGCAAACATAAAAAAAATCCACGAAATTGTTTTGGATGACCGTAAAGTGAAATTGCGTGAAATAGCTGACACCCTCAAGATATCAAAAGAACGTGTTGGTCATATTTTGCATGAACATTTGGGCATGAGAAAGCTCTGTTCGAAATGGGTACCGCGTTTGCTCACAATAGACCAAAAACAATAACGTTTTGATGATTCTGAGGGCTGTTTGGACCTGTTTAAGCGCAATAAAAAGGATTTTTTCATGCCGTATGTGACAATGGATGAAACATGGATCCACCACTATACATCGGAATCAAGTCGGCAGTCATCTGAGTGGACAGCAGCCGGTAAAAGCCGCCCGAAGCGACAAAAGACACAACAGTCGGCTGGGAACGTTTTGGCCTCTGTTTTTTGTGATGCGCATGAAATGATTTTCATCGACTATGCTGAGAAGGGAAAAACCATCAATAGCGAATATTGTATAAAGTTATTGGTGCGTTTGAAGACAGAAATCTCAAAGAAACGGCCCCAAATGAACAAGAAAAAGGTGCTCTTTCATCAAGACAATGCACCGTGTCACAAGTCAATGGTTACGATGGCAAAATTGCATGAATTGAGGTTCGAATTGCTTCCTCATCCCCCGTATTCTCCAGATTTGGCCCCCAGCGACTATTACTTATTCGCAGATCTCAAAAAAATGCTTGCAGGAAAGAGATTTTGCTCCACTGAAGAAGTTATCACCGAAACTGAAGCCTATTTTGAAGGCAAATCCTTCTACAAGAAAGGTATAGAAATGTTAAAAAAGCATTAGACTGATTGTATCGCTCTTGAAGGAGACTATGTTGATGAATAATAAAAAAGGAGTTTTACGTAGCTAGACCAAAAACTTTTCAGCCTATGTGTAGATGTTTAATATGTTTTTAAGTGAAAGATCACTAACATTTCGTTTCGTTTTATATGTTTTGATACTTTTTATATTTTTTTCTGTTGTCATCGATATGTCATGTTCATGTTACTAAACTTAAGTTTAGTAACAAAAGAAGAAGTTTTTTCTTTCCCTTTTACTTTTTCCTTTTATCATAGACGTGGTTTTCCACCTAACTAATAGGGTGCCTTTTGTTTTAATCTTATAGTTACTCTTGAAGATGTCAAAAACTTATGACGAAATATTGAATATTAAAAAAAAAGAAAAAATGAGCTTTTCATTCACTTCTCACAAACCGTCTCTGTTTGTATATATGTCGGATCGGATTCCATCCAGAAAACTAAAATGATGATGGACGTAGAAATCCGCGATTTGGATTAGAACAACAATCCTAGTAATTTATTTCCGAAAGTTACAAACCCGTAAATCCATTTGGCTAAAAATTTATACCCACAATATTTAATAAATTTATAAACTTCTGTCAAGAAATAATTTATGCCCATGGGTGCTTTTTCCTTTTTTACTCTGCGGGTAGTACAAAACACTGTTTTCAGATTTAATTGGATACGTGAATTTAGACAATTGACTGATAGTTGTCAAAAATTACTTTTAACGTCAATTAGATTTATTGTATAATTAAATGATTCGGATCACCCACTGTTTTATTAAAAAATGAAATACGATAATTGATATTATATAACTATTAATTTTTGGTTCGTGCTTTCCCATCGTTAGAAATTTTATGCTCGTAGAATATAATATATATACATATTTGTTGCAACGTAAAAAACGGAATAAAAAGTACAGTCTGTCAAGTAAGAGCGTGTCCGCGATAATTCAATTTTGGTAGATGCGATTCTAGCGATTCAACAAAAAATCGGATTCTTTGTCCACGACACATTTTAGTAAAACTATCAGTCGATTCCGAACTATCGTCGAAATCACGTAAAATCCAAAGTGCAGAGTGCGCGTCGGTTCTAGGCAGACTTTCTGTGTTCCGATCCAAAGGGACACATTCTACGATCGCTAAATATATTGCCAAACACATAAAGGGCCACATGAGCGTGGATTAGAGCACTTGCTGCGTATATATCAGATTATAGGCCCTTCTCTACTAAAAAGTATCCACTATTTAAAATATCAGATTTTAATAGTCGAATTAAGTTATTTTTAGTGTGAGAAGCTCAAATTCTTTATTTAGCTCGAAATGAAAGCACTAGATAAATAGTTTTACTAATTTGTTGTAATTTGTGTTGAAGAATACGCTTAAAATTACCAAATTTTACTTGTGATACAGTCTTAAGCATCGTCATTTTTGATGACGAGTGCCGTTGATTTCGGATGCTACTTTTTTTTTAGAAATTGTTTCCCCTTTATTTCTGATTAAGTAAACCAAGTTTTTAAATGATGAGAAAAGCAACTTATAGCACGGCAAATTCAATTTTCTGAATACGAGGGCCGATTGAAAACTCTTTTAAAAGACAAGGTAAATAACATTTTTTTACAAAAATAAAAATTTATTTTTCAACATAACCCCCATTTCCTCGGAAAAAAATGTGCATAATACTAGTTTACAATACAGATAACCTCTTCAGTCGACAAAAATGGGTTCCCTGCAAGCCAATTTTTCAGGTTAGGAAACAACATTGCCATTGCAACATCCGATGGGTAAACAGGCGCATTGTGCTGGTGAAGGAACATATTTTTACGCGCTACTCTTGGTCGCTTCTCTTTCAACTCACTATGTAAACGGTCCAGTAATGTTGCATGCTGCCAGTCACCGTTTTATCCTTTTCCAAATTGTCAGTCATGATGATACCCTGTGCGTCACAAAAAATAGTTGCCGTCACTTTTACCGTCGATAGATCTGTTTTCACTTTTTTCGGTGCCTTGGCCGACCCACTGTTTTGACTGCCGTCTCCGGGGTGTCATGGTTGATCCACGTGTCGTCTACAGTAACAAAATGACACCAGAAGTCCTTCGGATTACGCTGCAACTTTTCCAAATACGATTTTGAAATGTCCTTCCTCGTGCGGTTCTGGGTCTAGAGTCAGAAAACGCGGCACCCATCGCGCCCTCTGCTTTTTTATTCTTAGAACTTTATGCAGAATATTATGTACCCGTTCATATGAGATGTCTCCTACCTCAGCAATCTCACGAACCTTAATACGACTTCCATCACGATACAGTGAATTTGATCGACCATTTCTTCAGAACAAACCTCAATCGGGCGTCCTGAAGCCGAAGGATTTATCCAGTAATAAATGTTCTTAAGTGTTGGTGCACAGTCCCCATAAACTTCCTTCAGTTTAGTGCCTATCTGAGCCACAGTTCATTTTTTTAAATAAAAACGTTTTACCACTGCACGATATTCAGGTTTATCCATTTTTACAAAACACCCATTACTTACAATAGCTGCGAACAAACAACTGCGCGTTGCAACTATTTGAAATTGTGAATACAACCGTTACAAGAATCACGCTTACCAACAGTCATGTCGCTTAACAAAATTTCCTCCCGTTTCGTAGAAGTTTACCAATCTCAACAATCCATCCTGGTATAAACACATTATCTGTTTGCCCATATGGAAATTACCATAGCTCAACAGGAACAACATTTACTAAAATACAGTAAAGTTATTTAGAAGTTTATAAAATTTAAAAACTAATAAAAAGACACAAATATCGGAGCTATAAATCACATGAATCTATTAGTCAAAGATGCCCGTTTATTAAGGCCCATTATTAACTTTGAAAACTTTTTTGATACCTAATACTTTTAGGCAGCTACTTATAATTTAACCGTAACTAAATTATATTGATTTAGACATTTATGATTTTAAAACCTATTGACTTGCTCATAACTTTTAATTGACATATTATATCTTATTCAGACAATAATTACTCGTAAAACGGTGTTAAACTAATTTCACAAATTTTTTGGTATAATTTAAATAGATGTAAAAGGCTAGTAATATTGAGACTCTCTCTTTTTCTCCTTATCCAGCGCTCATCATCCATACGTGGTTATATGTCTCCTCCATTTTTTTCCATCTGTCTCTATCTTGTGCTATGTTCGTCGATCCTCTTTCAGCCATTTTCCTAAGGTCCTACTTAATATCGGTCAGTCAATAAGTTTTTAAAGCGGAAATGCTGTGGAATATCACTTGAACCAAATATTGAACACTACTTTAAAGCTTCATCTATCGCATGAACACATTCAAAATTTCAAGTCGATCTGTCATGTTATTCATTGTTTATCAGCTGGTTAAAGTAGACGTGTTTGAGTATTTTTTAAAAATGAAAAAAATCGAATATTGTGCAGTGATAATATTCCTAGGCAACTGAAATCCATGCAAAATTAGTGAAAGTGATAAAGGCGTCTACTTCTTTCTCCAACTGTTCACAGATAGACTCTAGAGTTTAAATGTGGTCGTACAAGCGTTCAGGACGTCCAAAAACTATGGTAATGCAAGACCGTCGATCAACCTTCGATATTTTAGCTGAGGCTATAGGCATTTTGCATGGATTAGTAGATGCCATCTTAACTAATGTTTTGGGTATGACAAAGCTATTCACAAAATGGGTGCATTGCTAACATCGGAACAAAAATGCACTCTAAACAACATTTGGCTCGTTTCACAAAGAATAAAACTAATTTTATGCGTCAATTTGTAACTATAGTTGAGGCTTGGGTTTACTAGTATAATTCTGAACTGTAACAATAAACCGTACAGCGGAATGCACCCAGTTGTTTAGCTCCAAAGCAGTCAAAGTGATCAAAATCGTCCAAAAAAATTACGGCGTCAGTTTTCGGGAATGCAAAAGGAATTTTGTCAATTGATTACCTTCAAACTGGTAAAACAATCACAGGAAAATATTGTTGCAACTGTTTGGACCAGCTGGATGAAAAAATTCGTGAGAAAAGGCCCGGTTTGCAGAAGTAAAAATCATCTTTCATCATGACAATGCACCTGCTCACAGAGGTGCTTTGGCAATGGCAAAACTAGTCGGATTAAAGTACGAATTGTTGAAACATCCACTCTATTCGCCAAATCTGGCACCATCTAACTTTCATCTGTACCCAAACCTCAAAAGATTGCTACGTAGGAAGCATTTTTGAACAAATAATGAGATGATAGCATCCGTAGGAATTGGGTTGCAACAGCTGAAGATAAAGAGAACTGGAGACGTTTGGAGGAGGCGTATATCTAGCAGTGGACTTGAAAACGGGCTATACGATGATGATGGTGATGCGATAATCTTATTTGTCTATTTTAAACTTCCGTTTGCCTCTTTTCGTATGTTCTTATATTTTCTCGTTCTTGTATGTGTACTGATTACTCTATTTTTTCTATACTCGTTCCACTCAGTATGATAGGTTCGCTATTGTGTTACTCATATTTCTTCTTATCTTTCTTTTCGCTTTCCTTCGTAATAATAACTACGACGTTATTCGCCAATCCTTGGTTCGAAACCGATTCTGTGTGTTAAATCATTGACAGTATTGACCTGATTTTTTTTCCTTATTCTCAAAAGTGAATGTAAAAGTAAGAGAATGTTTTTGAAGGATATAGATACCATTAAAAGAATCTACTAATGCTTCGGAGGCAACTCCATAAAATGACCAAGGTTTGAAAAATAACTAAATAAAGAAAAGAAAGAACTTTAAAATTGTTTAATTTACAGAACAGTTGAATGATTGATGATACGTAATAGTATTGTCTAAACCTAGTTGAAAATCTGTCACAATTATTATGTAAAATTTGGAGTTTTTCTCTGTTAATGGCAACTTAAACGCAGTTAATAATATTGCAATAAACAAAGTAATAGAATCTGCAATCTTTAAATTTTGTCGCAGTATATAAGTAACCATGGTCACTCAGTTCTAATAATATTAAGCAGATCTTAACATTACCATACACAATTATTTATCTCTACAGAACCAATAAATGGGGGAAAAGCCATAAAATGAGATGAAAAGAAAGAGAGAGGAGAGAGAGATCAAGGAAAGAGACAGCAAGGAGTGCTGAAAAGAAATTGTCAAAGAGAAATAAAACTAAACAAAAAAGAAGCAGAAAAAGAGACATAAAAGGAGCTAGAAAAAGGGAAAGGAGAATATTATTACTTAAAACTACACTATCAACTGCAAGTATTAACTCAAAAGGGTTCACGAAGAATACACATTATGATTTTAAGACACACGGTAAATATTTCAAAGCTTTCTATCTAATTCTTTCAATAGAACACTCTGTATCTTTTTGATTTCTTAGATAGATCTTCTTAATACGAATGCAATGATCTAGGAGTTAATTTATTAATTGTATAACATGGTCAAAAATCAAAATTTAAAGAGGAGGAATTAGGCCAGGCGACTCAATATCGCCAAAGCTGTTCACGTTGACTCTAGACATAGACATGTTCAAATCGTTAAAATGGGACAATAAAGGAATACTAATATATGGTGAACGATTAAATCACTTAAGGTTCGCAGATAATGTCCCTCTGATCGCCAACACAAAAGAAAAATTACAAGAAATGCTGATGGAATTAAATAACAAGTCTCGAGAAATAGGTCTAAAAATAAACTTCACCAAAGTCAAATATTTAAGCGACGAAAGTGAAGATAACAGCCAGGAACTATTAAGAGAAGATGAAAGAATAGAAAAGGTATAAGCATTCATATATTTAGGACAAAAAATTGAAATATCAAAAAATAATGTAAAGGCTGACTTGCATAAAAGAGTCTCGTTAGCTTGGTCTACATTCGGAAGGTTACAATCTACATTTAAATTGAAATATAATAAAAGCCAGAGTATGCGATCAATATGTACTGCCGGTATTAACATAGGGCACTGAAACGTGGGCTTTAAATAAAAGTATAATAAATAAACTCCAGGTAACTCAAAGAGCAATGGAGAGGACAATGCTAAATATTAGACTCCAAGAGCGTATTCCTAATATCGAGATACGAAGAATAACAAAAGTGACAGATGTAATAAAACAAATATTTGTATTAAGGTGAAATTGGGCGGGACATATCGCAAGAATGAATAATAACAGATGAACACGTCATATAGAGGACATAAAAGATGCAGAGGTAGACTACAGACAAGATGGACGGACGACATAAAAAAAGAGAAGGAGAGAAGCTTATATCCGACTATGGATGGAATAAGCTAATGATGATGATGGTCTCATGTCAAAACGTTAAAGTAACAATATTAATTTAAGGAGTAAATAATATCGAAGCTAAAAAGCTTTATTTCTGATAAATGGCTGCAAATACATTTTTAGTGTTCCGTACGTAACATTTATAAGATCACTTCGGTGTCTGTCCGTCTGTCCGCCCCTCTGTCACACCCGATTTTCTCGGAAACTATTTTGACGTGGAAAGTTGAAATTTGGTACTAATATAGAAATTCATGGCCTCATCAGAGCCGTGTTTTTTTTATCACTCACCTCCCTCAGTACGAATTTTACCCCTTTTTCCATATCCCAAGGATATCGACGAAGATGTGTAATACCTGTCAACGTTGTCCAAGTGTCGAAACATACATTTTTGCATATCACGGCACCTTTTAAACAACGCGGTAGTGCTACCACGGACGTTAGTTGCATTTCTGCTAACAACTACTACCTATGTACGTTGCCAGGCCAAATATACTTAAATAAATTAATAAATAAGTCTACCGACCTGCCGGATTGAACCCTCGCCCTTCTGCACAGTAGCCAACTACTACGCCACTGAGCCACGGCCAGCCATGGCCAGTTTTGAAAGTTAAATTTTGACTTAAGGGGTTAGTTTTGGGGGGTGAAATCGGAAGTGAAAAAAAAAATTTAACTAAATCATCGAGTGGAGTGTCAAATGAAAGCTTGTAAAAGCACGAGTTCAAAAATATATATAATGTCTTACATGCGCACACTTTTCTTTGTATTATTTTGAAAAAATGGCGAAAAATCGCTGTTCCCCCTCTATTCTGGAATATTCTCCACGGGATGTACAGTCGCGAACAAAAGTATGGAACCATTTAAATTCCCATCTCTAGTCTTAACATTTAAATGGTTTACAATTACAATATTTATTTATTAATCGTGTAAATGCTAACAAATATTTTCAAGACTAAAACAGTTATTGTTTATTAGAAATGTGCTTAATTTTTAACGTAACAAAATTATGCAAAAGTATGGAAACATTTTTGTTATAAAATAAAATTCCGCTAAGACGAGTAAGATGTCAAAAATATTTAATATTTAGTGGGATATCCTTTTGCGTCAATCACTGCTTGACATCGTCTGCCCATAGAGTCAATAAGCCTAGCACAAAAATCGGGTGGTATTTTTCCCATTTTTGTTTTAATACGAATCAAAGTACGTATTTCTTTTCCTAATTTGTTTATCCAGATTCTCTATCGGGTTCAAATCAGGTTATTGCGAAGGTCAACGCATCACCCGAATCGTTTGTTCAGAAAACCAATTCTTGGCCAAGCGAGATGTGTTTGACATTAATTCACCCTGATATTTCTGCCTTAGTTCTTTATTAACAGCAGTTTTCTTGGCAAGACCATGACCCAAACACACATCTCGCTTGGCCAAGAATTACTTTTTTAACCCGATAGAGAATTTTTAGCACTATCTGGATAAACAAATTAGGGTAAAAGAAATATAAAAAACCGGGACGAACTTTGGATCGCATTAAAACAAAAATCGGAAAAAAATACCACCCGATTTTTGTACTAGACTTATTGACTCTGTGGGCAGAAAATATCAAGCAGTGATTGACGCAAAAGGATATCCCACTAAATATTAAATATTTTCGACATCTTAGTCGTCTTAGTGGAATTTTTATTTTATAACAAGAATGTTCCCATACTTGGGTTTGTGCATAATTTTGTTATTTTAAAAACTAAGCACATTTCTAATAAACAACAATAACTATTTTAGTCTTCAAAATGTTTGTTAACATGGACACGATTAATAAATAAATATTGTAATTGTAAACCGTTTAAATGTTAAGACTAGAGATGGGAATTTAAATGTTTCCAACCTTTGTTCGCCACTGTAGATTGAAGGAAAATTATCACGAGTGCATTACCTTTAAAAATTTATCTGGTATATAAAAAAATAATAAAAAATTTCAAGGTTCAACTTGCACTTATTTAAATTACGATAACAAAATGAAAGCAATTTACAACCAATTGCAACATTTTTTTTCGTTTGAAAAATATTTTTATCTTGTTTTAGGTTATCTCAAATTAGCTGTAAGGCGCTGTATAATTTTATAATTTTGAATAACCTGGTATAATATTTTACCACATTATATCTTATTTTCTTTATGATCTATTTAAAACAATAATAGACCAGTAAATTATCTAGCATTGTAGAATTCAGTTGTAGACACCTGGTTCCCATTAGACGTTTATTTTTAAAAACTTCCTATAAATTGTGGTCTAAGCACTAAACACCTTGCAAGGCATGTCCCATTCTTTAAGCCCTCACGTATTGACCTTTCTTATAAATTGTTTGCCCGCATACCAGAGGTCATTTCTTTATGGTCTTTTAAACCATGAGAATTAAAACTCGTAGAAAAATTGCGGTAAAATTATGTTTAAAATAGTACCATTATTTTAAAAATGTACTTTTAAAGGTGCTTATTATAATATTGTTGTGGGAAAATTAAATAAGCCGAATTAAAAAGTCGAAATTATTCCAATTCTTACTTCTTTTTATGGACATAGGACACAGCAGGGTTTTTAAATTATCGGTAAATTGCCAAAAATCTGTTAAAATGGTAAATTACCGGTAATTTTTCCAACTATTGGGTGTGTGAATTAATTTTGAGGGATTTTTTAGTAAAAATATCGCTTTATTGTAAAAACATGGTTACAAATTGATTATTCAAAGAATTG
The DNA here is from genome assembly GCA_019049505.1 of Pachyrhynchus sulphureomaculatus. Classification (NCBI taxonomy): domain Eukaryota; kingdom Metazoa; phylum Arthropoda; class Insecta; order Coleoptera; family Curculionidae; genus Pachyrhynchus; species Pachyrhynchus sulphureomaculatus. The sequence continues at coordinate 46,700,616 of CM032451.1, read as the reverse complement.
TCCATGACTAGCCACTACTTTCTCCCAGCATATGAATACCATGTTGAAAAAACGACTCATCTTTTGAGGCTATCCACGAATAAGACTATTTTTTGATATCATCGTAAGAATAGAAGCGCTGTTCAAACAGGCCGTGCGTCATCGATCGGAACAAGTGATAAACAGAAGGAGTAATGTCTGGTGAGTACGATGGGTCAGGTAGGACATCCCATCCAAGCACTTCTAACGTTTTCTTGAAGGGTTTTACAACATACGGCCGAGCGTTGTGATGTTGAAACATCACTTTGTCGTGTCTTTTGGCATATTACAGACGTTTTCCTTCAACATTTGGCTCAATTGCATCAATTATTATCGGCAACGTTCCCCAGTAATAGTTTTGTTGGGTTAGAGCTGCTTATAATACACTACATCCAGCTGATCCCACCAGATACAAAGCATAAGCTTGGAGCCATGAATATTCAGCTTTGTCGAGGATGTTGATGGTTCACCGGGCTTCACTCTTCACTGATTTTTGCGCTTTGGATTATCGTACCGTATCCATTTTTTATCACCATTTACGATACGATGCAAAAAACCTTTTCGATTGTGCCGTTGAAGCAAATGTTCACAGGTGCAAAATCGTCTTTCAACATCTCTTGGGTTCAATTCGTACGGCACCCAATTTCCCTGCTTTTGAGTCATTTCCAGTACATGCAAGTGCTTGGAAATGGTTGTGCAATCAACTCCTAATGATTTTGAAAGTTCTTTTTTCCATTTGGCACGGGTCTTCATCGAGTAATGCCTCCAATTCTTCATCTTTAAACGTTTTCGACTGTCCTGAACGATCTTTGTCTTCCGTGTCGAAATGACCAGTTTTAACGCATCGAAACCAGTACTCACATGTTTTTATCCATGGAATATAACCACCAGAGGTTTCCGACTGCAGTCGATTACTTTCAGCAGCGCTTTTCTTCGAATTAAATAAGAAAAGTAACTAAGTTGGGAATGTGGAATCTTTGACACAATGACACTACTCAGTATATATCACCATTACACCAAACACTTTATTTTTGCACTCGACGCGCGTCGAGCGCAAAAATAAAGTGTTTGGTGTAGTGGTGATATATACTGAGTAGTAAGAAAAGTAACGCTTCCCGCAAACGGTGTTTTGTTGGCACGTAATTCAACATATTCAATGCTCAAAAAAAATATGTTGTTTATACTTCGGCAAAATAACGTATACTAAAAATTAAAGTCAAATAATGGTGCTTCACCACTAATATAGCAACAGTTTACCCCGATGCGATATAATACTGGTTACGCCCTCTCTTAGAAGCCCCTCGAAATTAATTCACACTTCTTATTTTTTTTTCGCAGTAATTTAAGCGTGATTCGTAGATTTATTTATCACTAAGAGATAAAGATGTCTGCATGCTTCCATTTTATCCGCATCTAATTAAAAGATCTAATGTATCTAAACCGATCACGATTTGAAAGTATGGCGGTAACGAAGGGCTATAAACTAAATAAAAGTTCATTACAACTCATTTCTTGTAAAGATTATAAATCTCTCTACTAGTTGCAGTTGATGCAGGAACCAGGATGTTGGACACTGTGCAGAGGTTCAGCTTCGTTAATTAAATATTTAAACATATTTCAACATTTACCAACATCTCATTTCCGAATAGGGTCTATTTTCCAGTGATCACGTCAATAGAACTACCGTTAAACAAGTCCCATTAATTCCAAACGATGAACAAAGATTCAAATTTAGGCGTTCGAAAACAACCATAATACCAACCACAAACTGTTAGAAGAGATTAAATCTTTGTATGCTTTATTAAACTCAAGATTAACTTGAAACTACAACTTAAACAAAGTTAAAAAGAGAGCAGAGACAACAATGATGTTAGTTACACGCGCTTAACGAAAAACGTGGTAATTGAAATCGAACATAATATTTCTAGGATAGACTTAATGGTGATTCGATCTACGATAACTCATGCCTCACTAGTATTATAGTATTTAAGCATAACCGGAGCAATGAAAAGCACACCAACGTTTCCTCAAAATTCCGCCCTCTCCACATCGGAATACAAGGAAAGTCGAAAATAGGATTTTTCAGACTGACTGACAAACCAACTGATATTTTTGCCAACTAAGGGTACAATAAAATTGGCGACAAAGTGGAAAATATCATACTGGATCGGAGATAGGACCACATGATTCCAGTATAGGTACTTATCTAATAAGATCCACATGATAAACATAATAAATCGGACACTCAGGGAAAGTCCGGACATCAAGCTCGCAATATACCACTATATTTTTGACATATACAATAATTCAATGTGCAATAGAAAACAAAAAGAGAGCGTACAAGCAGGAAAATCAATATTGAGACAGATGTCTTTATTAAGCCAAAAACTGCCTTTTAAATCGGTGAAAACAATCTGTGACATCTAGCTCATCATAACTGTATTACATTGATATGGGTGGTAAGAAAAATACCTGCCATGCCTGGATATTGGTGGAAACACATTATGATGAGATATAAAAGGATAAATCGAAAAAGAACATAATGACTATTGAAGGAAAATATTGAAGAACAGGTAAATGGAGATCCTAATTAAACGAGCATCTCCGAAGAAAGTTGGCGAATTAGTGATATTCAGTAGGAATCAACTACGAATAATTATGGATGTACTGATAGGGCGCTGTGCCTTAAATGGGTCTATACAATAGAAACATGAACTGAAGATTATGCCTGGCTCATCAACAACCAAATATAGATCCGGAAGAAAATATCAACCAACACTTAAACAACTTTGTTCAGGGAACAAAGGTACTAGAGGGAAAAAAAAAATAAGGACAGTGCGACTGTGCTTAATTTAATTCAGACAGCTATCGAGAAGGAAAAAAACTCCCAAAACTAAAGCATTAAAAACCTCAACATTCCCCTAAAACGGATCTCCATCTTAACTTAAGACATTTATAGAGGTGATTAAGAACTTCTTCACATTAGCCTTACAACATTCTGGTGATTATAACCAGAGATTCTGATTTCATATTTTAAACATCCTCTTTGCCAATCATTTCAATTTACAAAGGAAATTGTCTCAGGATATCTCAGAACTAATCATTACGGTAATAATTCTCGCTCTCTGTTATAATTAAAAGAAACTAACCGAATAAAAATGGCAACAATCACGGAATCATGGTGGCGAACAGTGATTAATATTTTCACAGATCGTTTAGAAACGTGCCGGGAAATTATTTTTAAGAAACAATTTTCTAAGGATTAGGTCAATTAACATACAATAAAAGATTTTTTTTCATTTATCACTTTATATTTTTATGATAAATAATTTATACTGGAATTATTTCTCCACGTGAAAAATAACCTTTTTAAATAAATTATCATTTTATTTTAACCTTAATTTCAACTGACACCCGAAAGAAATCCGTTAATTTTCTAAACAGGAATGAAGATTTTTAAAACTAATATGAACTAGTTTAATAAAAACAGTAACACTACATTAAGAACCATTAAGAACAATGGCGTTCAACATTAATATGTATGAAAATATGGCAGCCCACACGATATCAAAAAGGTATCAACTTAGTGCAGTACGACATTGTATCTCCTGTCTTGTTTCTGATGTTATGGTACACTGCTATGCTTTTATGCCTTTAATAATTTATTGCTGTGCACTCCTATAAATTTCTTGTACGAGTTTTGTCTTTAAAACACATAAAAACCAATCGAGTACAAAAATCTTGAATTGATATCGCGTGTGTGTATTGCAATGCATACGTCACGAACTTAGAGAAATAGAAACTATAAATAGCAACTTCTATTTTTTCGAATAATTTAAGTAACACAAGTAGTTTTTGATACTAGACCATGTCAAATTAGAGTGACTTTTCGGCGTTTTGCCCATAATTTCACGAGACATCTTTAAGGATTTTTACTATTCAAGATTAGAACACTGAACGACGATTCCTCATTTTATTGTTATAAATTATTATATCCTATTATTTTATAACTTAGTATGATTATAAAACTAACTGACAAATCAGGAATTGAGTTAATTCATAAGGTATGCAAACGGCAAGCCTTGGTTCGACCGAAAATGCAAAGAAGCTGTTGCTTCTAAACATATTGCCTACCGACAATGGCGTGAAAATCCTAACACCGTAAATCGTAACATCTTTGTTCATGCCCGGAACAGATGCAAGGGAATTATCGACGAAACCAAGGAGGCACACAATCGAATGAACGAATTAGAAACAAACTTCTCGCAGGTCCTTTTGGGCAGTCGCGAAGGCAGTTAGTCAAAATTTTACCAAATCCACCATACCACCACTCACACGGCCAGATAATTCCATTGCAACCACACCTGTTGAGAGAGCGAATTTGTTGGCTGAACTCTTTGCTTCACATTCTACTGTCGATTTCCAAGGAAAAACACCACCTACTATTCCATATTGCAGTCAAGGATGCCCGATGTTGTCTTCAGACAGCGCATCATAAAGCGTATTTTAATGAAGCTAGACACCAAGAAGGCTTCTGGCGCTGACGGAATACCTGCCATAGTTCTCAAAAACTGTGCAAGGAAACTAACACCAGTTTTCTGTAGACTTTTTAACCTATCCTACAGAAAGGGAATATTTCCGTCCTGCTGGAAATGTGCCACGGTTCAGCCGATACCTAAAAAAGGTAAAAAGACCTTGCCAAATAACTACCGACCAGTTGCACTGCTTTCAATAATATCGAAAGTCATGGAAAAGGTTATCAATGAGCATCTTCTAAAATATCTTGAACGATTCAATATTATTAGCGATCACCAATATGGTTTTCGTAAACATAGATCAACAGGAGATCTTCTGACTTATGTAACACATGTTTGGAACACCGCAATTGAACACTTTGGAGAATCTCGAGCGGTTGCTCTTGACATATCCAAGGCATTCGACCGTGTTTGGCACGATGGACTGTTGGCTAAGTTACGCTCTTATGGTATGTCTGAAAGGTTCTGTTTGTGGCTCTCATGTTACCTCAGAGAGCGTTCTTTACGAGTGGCGGTCGACGGATTTCTTTCTAACACCCTCACTATCAACGCCGGTGTGGCCCAGGGCTCCATACTGTCTCCTACTCTCTTTCTCATTTACATTAACGATCTGCTGGAAAAGACCGGGAATCCAATCTATAGCTTTGCAGATGACAGTATGCTTGTCTCTTCATTCACCTTGAACGCTCGGACATCGGCTGCTCAGGCGAATATCCGCAGACAGCAGGAGGTCGTTCAACTTAACAAAGACCTGGAAGAAATTCTATCTTGGGGTGACAGTAACCAAGTGGAATTTAACGCTACAAAAACCCAAGCGACAGTTTTTTCTAAAAAAGTTAACGTTGCTGAACCCGACATAGTTATGTCGGGGCACTCCATTCCCCTAGCATCGTCGCTCAATTTGTTGGGCGTTAGTTTGGGAGCAAATATGTCTTGGCATGAACATGTTGCAGGCATAGCAAGGAGAGCTTCTCAAAAGTTGGGAATATTATTTAGAACCAGAAAGCTTTACACCCCACAGCAACTGTTAATTCTTTACAAAGCCCAAATTCGACCAACTATGGAATACTGCTCCCACGTTTGGGGCTCCGCTCCCAAACATACACTGCATTTGTTGGATTCTGTTCAGAGAAGAGCGGTCCGTCTGATTGGGGACCCGGAATTGACCGGCGGCCTTGATTCGCTGGAACATCGAAGAACGGTTGGCGACTTGAGTCTGTTCTACAAGTATTTTCATGGAAAGTGTTCGAAGGATGTAGCCCGCTTAATTCCTCCCAAAGCGGTGCATGTTAGAAATACACGTCGCGCTGGTGCTTCGCATCCGTATGAGGTTCAGCTTGTTACTCCGCGTACAACGCTTTTCAAGAAATCTTTTATATGGAGAACGTCATCCCTTTGGAATAATTTGCCCAGCGCTGTGTTTCCCACCGAGTACAATTTACAGCGATTCAAGAACAACGCGAATCGCTTTTTCCGCACTCGTGCCGCTCCTGGAGCGCTTTAGGGACTTCCCTGCAGCACGTGAGCTAGACCCATAAAAAAAAAAAATTATCTGGTAAACACCACAATGGCCCAATGACTAGACAAAATCTACAATTATCACTGTCCATAAGATAGGAAGTATAGCTAAATGTGATAACTAGCGCACAATCACCTTCATATCACCCGCGAGGAGATCTTATTGCACATAATAAGTTGCAGACTAAGAGCCTATCCGCAGTCACAGATTCTGCCAGAGCAAGTGGGTTTTTGCACCTAACAGAAGAACAAGAGAGCACATTCTGAATCTCAGGCAGTTAATTGAGAAGGGAATTATTAGATTATCGCACAGCATTTGATAGAGTTAACTGGAACAAATTATGAACAGTACTAAAAACAATCGGAGCCCCTGAACACCTCATAATAATAATAAACAACTCAAAACACAACAGGATCTGTTAAAGTTAATGACGGGCAATCAGAAGAATTTTACTCAGAACGCGGGGTTGATAGGGTTGTATCGTTGTATAGCGAATATATCATGAGAAAAGCATTACTGGGAAGGTGGTGTAGCTATTAACGGTTAAAAAATTACAAATCTGAGGTACGCTAATGACACTGCCCTAATAGTTGGTAACGAAGACGAAATGACATATTGAATTGAAAAAGTCGAATCAGAAAGTTCAGCACTAGGTCTTGAACAAAAGATTATGGCAGTGGATTGAAAAAACAGGACCACACTTGACCTTCAAAAAAAAGAGATGTTTTGAGATCGCTATATGTATCTGGGGTCGAGGATGACACATGATAAATCCTTGGAAACGGAAATTAGAAGAAGATGCGAAATGACCATAACATCCATGAATACACTCAACAAACTATGGAAAAGTAACACCAGTAAACAACTAAAAATAAGATTGGTGCGCTGTCTAATTCTCCTCATATTATTATACGGATGTGGAGCTTGGTCACTAAAACAGAAAGGGAAGAAAAAGATTCAAGCCACAGAGATGTGCTGCTGGAGAAATATGTTGAACAATCCATGGACTGCCCACTGTATTAATATATCAACAATTAGAAAATTAAAAATCATTTACTTACTGAAATCCATCTTCTCATGTTGAGATACTTTGGACACATACTGAGGAAACCTAAAGATGACATGGAGAAATTGGTGATTCAAAGTAAAATTGAAGGCAAGAGACCACGCGGCCTCTCATCAACGAGATGGATCGACAAAATCATCAATATGGCAAACGAATCCATGGATAAGACCGACAAGACTGGAAAGAGTTAATTCATACTGCAACATTGGCCACCACATCCCAACAGGGAGAGTAAGACTGAAGAGGAGGAGATGATTATGATAGGTATATAAATAAGTTCATTTCACTAAATTTTCGATCTTAATTGCCACGTCCATAAATAAACTGCTCCTAGCCTCTACACTCCCCTAGCAGTTTGGGATTAAATTTTGGCACGTTGGCTAATCACTCCGTACGTCTTTGAGGATGAAAAGATTCGTACAAGTATTAGTTCAGAATAATATGTGGAGGTAATTTGGAACTTCTTTACACTTACTTTACAAAATTTAGACCAGAGGAGAGAGAGAATTTTTTCTTGTGAAGAGATCTCAAACTCAAAATTTTCGGTACTAATTCTCGTTTCTTGAAATATTTTGAAATAAACTGTTCATCAAAAAATGGCAGCGATTACGGAAACCAAGCACAAATTCCAGAAATCGAAAAAGTATATAAAACTGGTTGTGCCCTTATCAATTGAGATATCGATTTAAAATTCGGTCCATATATAATACTCGAAGTAGAAATGGACCTTACAATTTTTAAGCGATATCACTTTACGAGTAGGGGATGAAAATGGTCGGGGTAGACATAATTGTGATGTATCCATGGTATATAAGAATATTTTCTAGCAATTGGTTATAATAATAAAGTATAAACAATATTAATTGTAGTCAATCATGTAAAGGGCTAAAGGGGTGAAGGAGATACTTAGAGAAAATGCTTAAAATTTATCATATCATACGAATAATCTGAAAATTACGTTATTTTTTTATTATTTCCAACCTTACCAAAATAGTATGTAAAAGGATGATATAGAGTAACCTTTTGACATTTCCTATGAATCCTTCGTGATGTTAATGAGTATGATATAAAAAGTATAAAAAAAACAAGATTCAGTATTTCAAAATATCTTTCAATCTGCGCAAAAGTGAAAAATGATCATTTAACAAATTATTATTGTAATAAACGGCAATTATAAAGAATATAATAAACTAGCCGTGCCCGCGGCTCCGCTCGCGTGGACTTGATTCACTACTATCGTCACTGCTTATTCCTTATGTTACCTAACGTAATAAAATATCTGCCATTATTTCCCCTTATCTCCCATTATTTCTCCGTATCTCCCATTATCTCTACATAATTTCCATTATCTAGGCTTATCTCTGCTCATCTCCCATTATTTCTCCTTATCTCCCATTATTTCTCCTTATCTCCCATTATCTCACCTTATCTCCCTTTATCTAGGCTTATCTCGACTTATCTCGCAATATTTCTCCTTATCTCCCATTATTTCTCCTTATCTCCCATTATCTCACCATAATTCCCATTATCTAGCCTTATCTCTGCTTATCTCCGATTATTTCCCCTTATCTCCCAATATTTATACTTATCTCCCATTATCTTATATTATATTCTTTGCAACATGATATTGTTCCATATTTAATGGTTTAGGCAGTGCATTGCAAGAGAACGCGTTCGCGGTAACCTTTTTTCCGACTTGATTCACTATTATCGTCAGGGCTTATTCTTTATGTTACCTAACGCAATAAAATATATCCTATAACCTGGCCAGAGAACATATGTATGTTTGAAAAAAAAAGCACGTAATGCACTAACGGACAGACAGACAGAAAAACGTTGCATTTTTATATATATTATAGATAGATAACCTGGCCAGAGAACATATGTATGTTTAAAAAAAAAACATGTAAATCGGATAAGTGGTTCTCCAGTGATAAGCGGACTGACAGACAGACAGATAGAGATACGTTGCATTTTATATATATTATAGATATACATTATTATTATTATATAACCTGACCAAAGAATATATGTATGATAAGCGCACTAACGGACAGACAGAGATACGTCGCATTTTATACATATTTTAAATGTAATAAAATATATATCTATAACCTGGTCAAAGAACATATGTATGAATTTAAAAAATCACATAAATCGGATAAGTGGTTCTCGAGGGATAAGCGCATTAACGGACAGACAGACAGACAGACAGACAGACAGAAAGACGTTGCATTTTATATATATTATAGATATAGATTATTATTATTAGTATATAACCTGGCCAAAGAATATATGTATGAATTTAAAAAAAGACACATAAATCGGATAACTGGTTCTCGCGTGATAAACGCACTAGTGGACAGACAGACAGATAGAGAGACATTGCATTTTATATATTATAGATTATAGAATATAGATATTCTCTGCTACATACTATTGTTCCATATTTAATGGTTTAAGCTGTCTATTGCTAGGGAACCCGCTAGCGGCAAACTTTTTTCCGACTTCATTCACTATTATCGTCACTGCTTATATCTTATGCTACCTATCGTAATAAAATATAGCCTATAACCTGGCCAGAGAACATATGTATGTTTTAAAAAAAAAAGTACGTAAATCGGATAAGTGGTTCTCCAGTGATAAGCGCACTAACCGACAGACAGACAGACATACAGAGAGACGTTGCATTTTATATATATTATAGATGTAATAAAATATATATCTATAACCCGGTTAAAGAACATATGTATGAATTTAAAAAATCACGTAAATCGGATAAGTGGTTCTCGAGGGATAAGCGCACTAACGAACAGACAGACAGACAGAGAGACGTTGCATTTTATATATATTATAGATATAGATTATTATTATTATTATATAACCTGGCCAAAGAATATATGTATGAATTTAAAAAAAGATAAGTAAATCGGATAAGTGGTTCTCGCGTGATAAACGCACTAATGGACAGAAAGACAGACAGAGAGACATTACATTTTATATGTATTATAGATTATAGATATTCTCTGCTACATAATATTGTTCTATATTTAATGGTTAGGCTGTGTAGTGCAAGGGAATGCGCTAGCGGCAAACTTTTTTCCGACTTCATTCCCTATTATCGTCACTGCTCATTCCTTATGCTACCTATCGTAATAAAATATAGCCTATAACCTGGCCAGAGAACATATGTATGTTTTTAAAAAAAAAAAGTACGTAAGTCGGATAAGTGGTTCTCCCGTGATAAGCGCACTAACGGACAGACAGACAGACAGACAGACAGACAGACTGACAGAGAGACGTTGCATTTTATATATATTATAGAAGAAAAGATCCTGAAAAAAATGAACATTTGCCCAATTGGCAAAGTTAAGAGTATCAATTCTAAAACATATTATTTGTTGTAAGTTTTTTGTTATAATAAATAAATCAATAATAAATATATTTGTAAAATTCAAATGTGTATTCAATATGTTAATTTAAATATATATATATATATATATATATATATATATATATATATATATATATATATATATATATATATATATATATATTATTTAATAAACGCTGACGCCGAACATACAAACTATTTTTAAATTTGAATATAATCTGTCGTAGCAAATTATAGCAACTACAAATTGTTAAAACTAAAATTTTAAACTTGCAACCTTTTATAACAAAAAGTTGATGGGAACAACTCGGTTTTCCTAATAAAGTTTTTTTTTTTAATTTCTCAAAAAATATTATTTTTTAATATTATTTAAAATTATTGCGTTTTGAAAAAAAAATTAGTTCAATCGGAAAGTAACCCAAATTAGGAAAAGTTTTAGATGGAATTTAGAGGCAAATGATTGAGAGTGCAAAATTCTAGATAATCGCAGTGCTTTGATGAAGGCTTAAATTTAAAAAAAAAAAATAGGAAGCTAATCCAAACCTTCTTGTTAAATTTTATCAAGCAGTGGTGAATAATTTCACTTCTCGTTTAGAAAAGCATCAGGAATGTAAAGGTTCACATTTACATGACATATTTATTTTTTAAGAATAATTTTTTTTAAAGACTGTAGCTTGATAATTATGTCTTCAACGTTAATTAAAAAAAATGGTGCCTAGCTTTTCTTGTGTCAAATTATACTTGATTGATACCACTCGAAGAGATTCTTAATATTATTATGCCAACCATTTTCGGCAAACTTGTTTGTACAGGAGCACTACAATTCGTGTCTACTATACAGAAGTGTGAAATGGTTATAACCATTATAAATTTATGTAAGTCTACATTTTTCCCACAGTCCGTCCAAACACTTAAAATATTTTTAATAATGCACGTTCGTATAAAACTAACACAAGAATATTAAAAGATAATTATAAAACTTCCGTGGAAGTGAAGAAGACACGTCGGGTTTACTTCCCTTCTTTGAAAGGATGTAGCTAAACTTGACGAAATTTCAGGTATAGAATTTTTTTATTAGTTACTTTTGACGAAGTATTAACGAATAGCATCGAAATTAAACATAAGTAAATAATAAATATATATATAGTTAATTTTTTAGTAGTTATTCTTCAACATTCCAGTTTTCATATACAGATGATTTTAATACCGAATTTTATCAATAGGACGTTTCATTAATATGTTAAAGTTTTTTTGGCATATTGCGCCAATGCAACTGGCGAGATGGACAATTTCAGAACACTAACCTTGGTTTTTGAAAATTTACTTGCTATAGAGGGTTTCAAACAAGCTAAGCGGATCTTCTGTGTGCATTAATTAAAAAAAAAAATTATTCCGCGACTATCGCAATGCCTACACATGGAATAATTGGCTCCTTCAGGATGACAGAGGCAGCACGACAATTGTAAATTCAGAACGATATCGGTAGACGACTGAGAACTTCATGCCAAATTTTGATGACTAGTTTTAGAATGACGGAGGGACATCACTATTCCCACATCTTTGCCAGTCATTTTACAACTTTTTCCGAATAAACCGAATTGTAAAGAGAGAAAACACTAGTTATGTTCCACGTGGAACTGATTTGACATGAAGGGATTTTTTTCTTGTAGGCATATGTCAAAAGCAATTTACGTTAATTATCCTCACTACTGGAACAATTAAAATAAAATATCACTATTATTGTATTTGTTTTAATAAACTCAGAATTAAGCCTTTCTGGTGAATGTGACTGCTAATGGTTCTAATTTTATCGGCAACATCTACGGAAACTGACGGAAGGATGAACAACGTTCGCCCTTGCAGCAACATAATTCTGGATATTTGATTATTCGAGATAGATGACAATGATTAATACATCGATTGTCATGTTAAGTAAAAACTTCAGGCAAGAAAATTGCAGATGAAAAATTCTGACGCAGAGACTTTTTTTTTCTTTCCAAACGTACGCAGCAAAAAAAATTTCAGAAAAAGAAAAATACACGAATATTCGTGGAAGCTCCTTTGTCTAGAATCCTTCTTTAACTATCGATAAGGAACGATTTTTTAAAAGAAAATAATTACAGAATTAAGAAGACTAATACAATCCAGTGGAAATATGTCCACTTTTGATGGATATATATATATATATATATATATATATATATATATATATATATATATATATATATATATATATATATATACAGTCCCTGGCCAAATTATTAGACGCACTGTATTTTTTTTAGTAATTTTATGTTTCTTAAGAGTTTTTATGCAATAATGGTATATTTAAACTACAATATTATTGATTTTTATTTAAAAGAATTGTTGTAGACTACATATTTGTATTTATTTTTAACATATGGCAACACTGTGTTGACAAAGTGATACATGAACGTAAATAAGTACAAACCTGAATCAGTCGCGATCGGAATCGATTCAGGTACGGACGTGTTTCTGTGGCTTTATGGACTGTGATTGTTTGTTTAACAGTTTTATACTACTCAGTTATTAGTTTATTTTTGTATGCAGTGTTTTAAAAAAAGTAATTGGACTATTTTCATTATGGGTAGAAAAGGCGATCTTTCACCACGTAAAAAAGCTGAAGTGAAGGCCCTGGCCCCCGGGGGGGCCCCCCCCCCACTGTGATTGCGAAAACATTTACAAACCGAGAAATATCACGAAGATTGGAGGTTTCTGAAGCTAGTGTACGACGCATAAAAAAGAAAATTGAGTCAGGAAAGGAATTAAGCCCGAAAAGAAAGAAAAGATGCGGTAGAAAACCAATTTTCACTCCACGGTCAGAGAGATGTTTGAAGAAAATTTGTGAAGAAAACAGATTTGCTACCACAAAGGTAATAAAATCACAACTCCAGGATGCTAGCGTAAATGCTTCTGAGCGCACTGTTCGAAGAAAATTGAAAGAATTAGATTTTAAGGCCTGTCGCCCCGCCAGGAAGCCCAAGTTAACAGCTGCAATGAAAGCAAAGCGCCTGAAGTGGGCCAAACAATGGCAAGACAAAGATGTGGACTTCTGGAGATCGGTAAGATACAGTAATTTAATCAATAATTGATACATTATTATCATTTTCAGTTAAATAAAGCAAATAAACATGGAAGTTTATATATTTTTCCTATTTTTGACAGGTCTGCTTCAGTGACGAAAGCACATTCGAAATTTTGCAGAATAAAGCTCAGTATGTGCGTCGTCGTCATGGAGAAAAGTTTCATCTTGATTATGTCGTCCCGACGGTTAAAACATCCCACCAAAGTGATGATTTGGTCAGTCATCAGCGGCAAGGGCACTGGACGTCTGTACGTCGTCAAAGGAATAATGAGGCAAGATCAGTACAAAGAAGTATTACAAAATCGGTTGATTCCGCAGCTCAGAGAATGGTTTCCAAATGGGGAACCATTCACTTTCATGCAAGATGGAGCTCCCTGCCACACTGCTCTGTTAAAGCTTTTTTGGCAGAAAAAAATATCCCTCTGTTGGATTGGCCGGGTAATAGCCCATTGAAAATGTGTGGGAGCTGATGAAAAGAGAAGTGGCTAAAGATGTGATTACTAACAAAACCCAGCTCCTAGAAAAGATTATTCATGTGTGGAATCATCATCCTCAAATGCAGGAGACAGTACAATCTTGCATTGATAGCATGCCGCGCAGAATTAAAGCTTTGATAGCGGCTAAAGGTGGCTCAACTAAATATTGACTTTTACTAACATTAATTTCACTTTTCTTTAAAACTTAATAAACTTATGCTTTTCTAAATTAATGCTGTTTTATTTATGTCAAATAAATAGGTAATTGATTGGATAATATAAAAATAAAAAACAAATCAATTTAAAATAATAAAACGGTACAATATCACTCGGTAATTAATATTTTACATGAAATCTTGCAGTGCGTCTAATAATTTGGCCAGGGACTGTATATATATATAAAGGGTGATTCATTTAGAGGTACTTTTTTTTAAATTAAAAAAAATGAATAAAAACAATTTTATTTTATAATCTTTATTATCATATAAAAGAACCATTCTTTACAATTATTTCTTAAAGATAATTTCTTTCAAATGTTGTCCGCGACTACGGTTAACAACGTCCATTCTGAAGTTCCAATTTTCAATGACGCGTGTGAGTATTTCGAGTGGTATTTGGCCAATGACTCGAGTAATATTCGCCTCCAATGCCTCAATTGTAGCTGGCTTATCCATGTAGACTTTGGACTTTACATAGCGCCAAAGGAAAAGGTCAAGAGGTGTGATGTCACATGATCTAGCCGGCCAATTCACTGGTCCAAAGCGTGAAATGATCTGTTCGCCGAATTGCTCTCACAGTAAAGCCATGGTTTCACGGGCTGTATGGCAAGTGGCGCCATCTTGTTGGAACCAAATTTCGTCGAGACCATGGGCTTCAATTTCTGGCATCAAATAGTCTGTATCATGGCGCGATAACGGTCACCATTCACAGTAACATTCCGGCCGGCCTCCGTTTTGAAGAAATATGGACCGATTATTCCACCGGCCCATAAACCACACCAAACAGTTGTTTTTTTGTGGATTTAATGGCAGCTCTTGAACCTCTTCAGGTTGTTCATCACCCCAAATACGGCATTTTGTTTATTCACGAACCCATTAAGCCAAAAATGGGCCTCATTGGTGAACAAAATTTTTCTCGAAAACAGTGGATCTTCTGCAAGCTTGTCAAGAGCCCAACGACTAAAACGGAAACGATTCGGAAGGTCGGTCGGCTTCAGTTGTTGCACTAGTTGAATTTTGTATGCTTTTAAAGAAAGATCCTTACGTAAAATACGCCAAGTTGTTGAATATGACAGGCCAAGCTGTTGAGAACGGCGACGAATCGACACTTCACGGTCTTCGCGTACACTCTCCGCTACCGCCCCTATATTTTCTTCACTACGTGCTGGATGTGGTCTATTCGGTCGAGCATTATCCAATAGTGAAAATTTGGTCTCAAACTTATTGATGGTAGAGCGAATTGTGCGTTCGGTAGGCCGATTATGTGGACCATAAGTTGCTCTAAGCGCCCGATACACATTCCTCGTAGAACGCCCATTTTCGTAATAAAGTTGAACAATTTGTAGACGCTGTGCCGGGCTAAGTTTTTCCATCATGAATTGTCAAACACTACTGAACAGGAATGCCACTTCAGTTGACACGACGCATGCGCAATCTGCAATTAAATCTCCATCACAAAAAGTACCTCTAAATGAATCACCCTTTATATATATATATATATATATATATATATATATATATATATATATATATATATATATATATATATATATATATATATATATATGTACGAGGCTGGTTTGAAAACTCCGTGCAAAGTCCGAGAGATGGCACCACCGCGCGTATCGAGGTCATGTTTAGTTAGTAGCATCTCTTGAATGAACGCACACCAAGTTTCAGCCATATTGGTCTATTTCTTTGTGTTTGGCATTCGTGTGAATCAAGGAAGTCGAGTGATTTTCAAGAAATGGACGAAAAAGAATTTCGTGTGGTGATTAAACATTACTTTATGAAAGGCAAAACGCCTCAGGAGACTAAAGAGAAGCTTGATAAACATTATGGTGACTTTGCACCTTCGATTAGAACAGTTTATAAGTGGTTTCAAAATTTTCGGACTGGCCATATGGGCACAAGTGACGCTGAACGTTCTGGACGGCCTGTGGAGGTTACGACTCCAGAAATCATTGATCAAATCCATGATATGGTGATGGATGACAGAAGAGTTAAGGTGCGTGAGATTGCTAGTGCTGTGGGCATCTCGACTGAACGGGTACATAATATTTTGCATAAACATTTGGACATGAGAAAGGTATCCGCAAGATGAGTGCCGCGATTGCTCACGCTTAACCAAAAACGGAATCGTGTGAAGTGTTGCAAGGATGGTTTGCAGCCGTTCCAGAAGAATCCGGAGGACTTTAAGCGTCGTTTCGTCACTGTGGATGAAACATGGATACATTACTATACTCCTGAGACCAAACAACATCTAAACAATGGTTACCAAGGGGGAATCTGCACCAAAAAAGGCGAAGACCGTTCCTTCGGCCGGAAAGGTTATGGCGACTGTCTTTTGGGATTCGCAAGGGATAATCCTCATCGACTATTTGGAAAAGGGTAAAACTATTACAGGTGAATATTATTCATCGTTATTGGACCGTTTGAAAACCGAGCTGCAAGAAAAACGTCCGCGATTGGCCCACAAGAAAGTCCTTTTCCATCACGACAACGCACCAGCACACACCTCAGCAGTTGTGGTCGCAAAATTAATGGAAATAGGATTCCAACTCGTTTCACATCCCCCCTATTCTCCAGACTTGGCTCCCTCGGACTACTATTTGTTCCCCAATTTGAAGAAATGGCTTGCAGGACAAAGATTTTATTCAAACGAGGAGGTGATTGCAGACACTAATGGATATTTTACAGACTTGGACAAATCCTATTATTCGGAAGGGATCAACAAACTAGAACATCGTTGGACGAAGTGTATAAGCCTAAAAGGAGACTATGTCGAAAAATAAAAAAGGTTTACCCCAAACACATAAGTAGTTTTTATTTTTGCACGGACTTTTCAAACCAGCCTCGTATATATATATATATATATATATATATATATATATATATATATATATATATATATATATATATATATATATATATAAATATATATATATATATATATATATATATATATATATACAAATTTTTATATTTGAGAACTTGAAAAACATTGGCTAGACAAAACAAATTACGAATCGTCTCACTTCCGCATTTGTCGTCGAGAATGAGCCTACCATATCAAAATACGTGTGTGTAAGTATTTTTATATTACTGAAGAAAACACCTGCAAAGGTTGTCAGACCTCCACTAACAAACTTTTTATTAATACGGGACGTTTATAAAATGCTAATACACGCGATGGGACTAATTAAAGGAATTTTTTCGGTAGGTTAACAAATTGTTATTTTTTTAAACCAATTTAATCAAAATATAAATGAACTTTTTGCTGTTAAGAAACACCTTGAGTATGATGAGTTGAAAAATTGCTGTCACAATAATAATATGTCTCATTTTAATTGAAAATAGTACTTAAATTTTCTGGAAATAAATGAATCATTTGAAATTACAGGGATTTTTTTGATGCCAATGATGCTCTTTCTAGATGTGCTTAGTACAAAGAAAAAATAACAGAACCTTGGGACAACCAACTCAAACCAATCGATACTAGATTGTTAACTTATACCATCATCCTCAAGAACTGTCTTATTATACTCAATATTGGGAGCTTTATTAATATGTGATGAACCATGGATCGGAAAAACTGGCCAGTGCTGCACACTTCTTACTATTTTAAAAATCCTCCTCTCAGACAAAAAGGCAGCAGGAATCCTCTAGTATATAGTGCAGTTTTATCCTGCAAACATGATGCTACAGATATAACAGCCAAACTACTACCATTTACATAATTTATAACACTTGGGGAATTCTTGAAATCATCAAAAAAACCTAATTCCTTTGCTAATACTATTTGGGTGGTGCCAATCTCAACAAGCAGCAAGACAGCTTCAGTTAAATAGCCAAATAATCAAGCCCGTGGAATCCTATATATAGATACTTGGGGATAGTGGTTAGTGCAAAGTGGGACTAACAGATTGGTCCCTGTTTTGCTATACGGTATAGAATCGTGAACGATGATGGAAACACTAATAAAAAAAAACCTGTGTGAGTGTAGTGCCGGAAGATTTCGCTGACCGAACATATCACCATCTTAGGAGTTCTGTGTTGAATAGACGATGACAAAGAAATTACGCTCACAGTTAACGGGCGAGGGCTTGAATATCTTGGCCACGTCATGAGGCATAATAAATTCCGTTTCTTGCAGCTGGTAAAACAGGGAAAAATAGGTGGCTAACGAAGTCCAGAGAGAAGAAAACATTCTTAGCTATATAACTTAAGAAAAAGGTTTGGGCTTACGTCTGTCCAGCTATTTCGAAGCACCGGCGCCATCAATAAAGTCAGGATTGCCATGTTAACAGCCAATGTCCGAAACAGATAGGACACTAAAAGAAGAAGACGATTTGGGTGGTAATATAACTCCGAAAACATGAAAGATCAATATCCACTACAACTAGGGAACTTCAAAAATATATAAAAAAGAAACAAATTTTGAACAAATCATACGATCAGCTTTAGCTAAACATCAATATTCTACTGAATATACGCTCAAAGTCCCTTGATCCAGACTTCAATACTACAAAGGAAAGAATACGAGACCAATCAAAATTTACAAGCAGCCTAAAACCATTGATTGAGATACGGATTACAGCCTATACGAGTGCTACCCATTAAGTTTTTACCAAAAGAATAAAAGAAAAAAATTTTGGTATAAATCATTTTATTGTTTCTCAAAATATTCGCCTTTTACATAGATTCGAACCAATTCTCGCAATATTTTTTCCACGCTGAAGTTGATACCTCAAAGACATCACCGAAAGAAGTCTTTAGGTGATAAAACAGGTAAATATGGACAACTTGATGTTTTTCTCCGTCAAATAATCAATTGTTAGACGTGCTGTGTGAGAACTAGCTTTGTGATGATGCGAAGTTTTGAGTTGTTTTTCCTAATTTCATCGATCACTTCTGGCAAATTGTTGTATATCGTTCAGCATGCTCTTTGATCTTCTAAAGTAATGGTCGCAACATGTCCAGTATAACCAAAAAAACAAGCGATCATTTTCTTGAAAGTGCTTCGCGAACGAACCAGTTTTGTTGGATTCGATTCTTCTTGGAACACCCAAACAGTTGATTATTACTTGATTTCCTGCTTGTACGAATATATCCAAGTTTCGTCTCCTGTTGTATACGGATTTTACATGACGTCGATCGAATTTTTTTGGCATTTCCTTACACCAGTTGACACGAGCCCTGTTTTTGAGTTTAGGTCAAATTATGCGGGATCCATCGGGAACAGATCTTTTTCACAGCTAAATGTCCACGCAAATTCGAATGTACTGCAGTCTTCGATATGCCTAAGGATGCCTCTATCTCACGGTAACTCACATGCCGATCCTCTTCAATCACGTTGCGCACAGTATCGATTTTTTTGGAACAACAACCGATTTTGGTAGACCTTTATGAAATTCATCGCTGACGGAAGCACGACCACGACGAAATTCTGCAAACCAATTGTATGATGGTAATTCATTGCGAAAAGTTAAACGAAGCGAGTCGGGACATTGTTGTTGAGTTAGGCCTTTAATAAAATCGTAAAAAATTATCCAACGAAAACCTTCACGTGAAATTTCCATTTGTTTACAAAACCGTTTTTTTTAAATGCTCACTGTAAACAAACTAGTCGGCCAATTTCTGAGCTACCACTCTTTTAACAATAACAGATGTCAAATTTTGCAACAATTGTAATGTTATATCTCAATAGCGCCATATAGTGGTCGTTTGTAAAAATTTAAAAGGCTGCCCTCGTTTGCATGTGAAAACCATTTATTATACAGGGTCAT
The DNA here is from genome assembly GCA_019049505.1 of Pachyrhynchus sulphureomaculatus. Classification (NCBI taxonomy): domain Eukaryota; kingdom Metazoa; phylum Arthropoda; class Insecta; order Coleoptera; family Curculionidae; genus Pachyrhynchus; species Pachyrhynchus sulphureomaculatus. Next base: position 46,680,495 of record CM032451.1, on the reverse strand, counting down.
ATTACCACACATCACCAGTCAGATAGAAATATTTGGCTTGTATTTTTCCTGGATCAATCGGTTTTCTAATCACAAAAAAAGTTTCCTGACGATTTTTTTTTATGCAATAGAAGTTAAACTTCATTAAGCCACACAGTTTGTCATAATCTCACCTCAAAAATCATAATCTCTCATCTAAATAAGCTTGAAAGTTTCCATTTTATACTAAACCTTCCAAGTTGTAACTGATTGTAAGTGATGAAAGCTCGAACTTAGAATAAGGGTACGTTGAAGTTATATTGTTTAACTTAACCGAGAGAGATTTGAGTCACGCATTTAAGAAGTTGAAAATAGGTCAAGCAATGTGTATACGTAAACTAATTTAGAAAATATTCCAAAACATCAAGACCAGTAATTTAATATGATTTTTGAACTGCTGCGTAAATCTAGCAGAACAGATGCGAATTATACTCTTATATTTCTTCTTCTTCTTCTTCTTCTTCTTCGGGTACCATGACCGTTCAACGTTGATGTTGACGATGATCGTTTCGTTGACAGTCGCTTGGAAGAGTTGAATCGTAGACCTTCCGTACCACTGCCTGAAATTTTTCAACCACGATGTTCACTTTCTCCCGGGACCATGTCTGTGTGGAATCTTTCCCTCTATAATCAGATGCAAGAATTCATATTGTTCTGGATGTCTTATAATGTGGCTAAAATATTCTAATTTGCATCGCTTCATGGTCGCGACCACCTCCAAGTCCTTATCCATGCGAGTGAGAATGCTGTTGTTACTCATTCTGCCCATCCAACTAATTTTCAGCAGTTGTCGATACACCCATATCTGGAATGCCTCTAGATGTTTACGTATTGCTTCAGTTAGCGTCCACGCTTCCATGCCGTATAAGAGAACCGGAAAGACATAGCAGCTTACCATTTTCACCCGTAATTTCAATGATAGGTCGTGACTAGACAATGTTTTTTTTTTCTTCATAAATGCGTCTCTAGCATTCTCGATTTGAATTTTAACTTCACAGTCGGGTCCAGTGGTCGTAGATATTGCTACCGAGATGCATCAATTTATCAATTCTCTCTATCTTTGTGCCACTGACTGTAATACCACCATCTTCAATATTAGATTTTTTGGTTATAATTATATATTTTGTTATATTTGCATTGAGTCGTACACCAAAGTGTGTACAAATGTCAGTTATTTTATCCATAAGTTTTTGTAGATCTTTTCCATTATTATTAGTGATAATTAATGTATCATCGGCGTATATGATGTTATTTGTGTTAACGCCGTTGATGTTGATTCCTTCAGTGGTGATTGCTTCATTGAATATCACCTGCAAATCGAGTTTGAACACCAAGGACGATAGAATACAACCATGACTCACTCCTCGCTTAATTTTAATTCATCTGAGAGTTGATACTCCCTCCAATCGTAGTTCAGCTGTCTGTTGCCAATACAACTTGACGATGATACGAATGTCTAGACTATTATACTTGCAACGTCGATACAAGATCTAGAATCAATTATGGAACGTCTTGAGCTCACTAGCAAAAACTATGGATTGACAATTAATAAAGCGAAAACCAAAGTATGATTGTCAATCGTAATGAAGATTTGTAACACCTAAATGAAATTGCTGGATTCACTATTGTAAACCATTTCAACTATTTGGACTCCCTCAAAACTAACAATGGTGGTTGTGAAGCAGAAATAAGAAGACGTTGAGCTATGACTAGAAACTCAACGTTCAAATTCAGATCTGGAAAGATTCAGCTGTCACAAAAAACACAAAGTTAAATTGCTGTCCAGTCTTTTTTTATGGGTCTAGCACACGCGCTGCAGGGAAGTCCCTAAAGCGCTCCAGGAGCGGCATGTGTGCGGAAATATCGGGTGTGACAGGCAGACAGACACCAACGTGATCGCATAAGTATTCTATTCCTGTAGTGCAACTCATGTGTTGCTTTGATTTTCCCGCCTTGGCAGGGCCATTTTCGGTTATTAGCCTTATAACATGTAGGCTGAAAAGTTTTTGGTCTGACACACAGATGTCGCCTTTTTCAAAAAATCCATATTTTTTTAGGAAATACCAACCTTCAAACGACACGTGACAAGATTTCACGACATTTCGACGATTAGTTTACAAGTTACAGTGGTTTTAATGCCCCTACTTTTGATATTTTCAAAAGAATGGAAAAAATCGAATTTCGTGTGTTGATTAAACACTGTTTTTTGATGGCAACAAATACCGTTCAAGCAAAGTAATGGCTTGCTTGATAAGTATTACGGGGGCTCTGCCCCTGCAAAATCACTCATCATTTATTAGTATGCTGAATTTAAACGCGGTCATACAGACAAAAATAATTTTGAATGCTCTGGAAGCCCAAATGAGGTGATTACACCGGAAAACAAAAAAATCCACAAAATTGTTTTGGAAGACCGTAAAGACCAAAAGAATGTCTTGGTCATATTTTTTGCATGAACATTTGGATATGAGAAAGCTCTGTTCGAAATGGGCACCGCGTTTGATCACAATGGACCAAAAACAACAACATGTTGATGATTCTGAGCACTGTTTGGACCTGTTTAAGCGCAATAAAAAGGATTTTTTCATGCGATATGTGACATGGATCCACCACTATACAGCGGAATCAAATGGGCAGTCAGCTGAGTGGACAGCAGCCGGTGAAAGCCACCCGAAGCGACCAAAGACACAACAGTCGGCTGGGAAGGTTTTGGCCTCTGTATTTTGAGATGTGCATGGAATAATTTTCATCGACTATGCTGAGAAGGGAAAAACCATCAACAGCGAACATTATTTAAAGTTATTGGTGCGTTTGAAGGCCGAAATCGCAAAGAAACGGACAAGAAAAAAGTGCTCTTTCATCAAGATAATGCAGCGTGTCACAAGTCAATGATTACGAATGCAAAATTGCATGAATTGAAGTTCGAATTGCTTCCTTATCCACCGTATTCTCCAGATTTAGCTCCCAGCGACTATTATCTATTCGCAGACCTCAAAAAAATGCTCGCAGGAAAGAGATTTAGCTCCAATGAAGAAGTTATCGCCGAAACTGAGGCTTATTTTGAAGGCAAAGACAAATCCTTCTACAAGAAAGGTACAGAAATGTTAGAAAAGCGTTGGACTGATTGTATCGCTCTTGAAGGAGACTATATTGATGAATAAAGTGGAATTTTGCAAAAAAAATGTGTTTTAAGTAGCTAGACCAAAAACTTTTCAGCCTACGTGTTATTAATTAATTTAGTCTGGAAGGGGGATAAACATTTGTTAGGTACAGTTTATTTATTGTCCAAATTTATTTCAACAAGAGTACCTTCTTTCTAACATAGGCAAATTATGTTTAAACCCGATAATAATAACTTAAATGTCCGATTTAGAGACCGCCGTACTCATTCGGGTGATAGAACTGGACAATTTAAAAAACAATATTGTTTTTAAAGTTTATAATGGATTTGAAAAGATTTATAAGTAAAAAATCCTATGTCATTCAACTTATTATTAACAACGCCTCAAAAATAATTAATATTACATCTAAGATTTTTACTGTTAATAATATCCGGTATTTGAATTGATCTTGCTTTTACTTGGTGCAACTCCATAACTAGTAAGTTACCGTATGGTAAATTAAATACTTATTAAAATTCATTTTAATGGACTAACCAAAAACGAAATGAATTTTCGACATGTTTCACCATCATAGTAGCTTTTTCAAGAATGAATGTTTCTGAAGTGTAAGAAAATCTCTATTCATATTTCAGAAACATTTTAAGCGACGCGACTAGTATGGAAGGTTACCTCCTCCGCCGAGAAAGCCAACCAACTCCTCGGTAAACTCTACCCTCTATTCAAGTTAACAATCTACAAAATGATCATACGAGCCGGATTGACCTACTCCAGCCCAGCATGGTGCCAGATATCAAGCACTCACAGATCCACACTATCCAAAACAAGGATCTCTGCATGATCGCCAAAGCCCCATGAATCGTCAGCAACACCCAACTCCAATTCATCAGCAACGCCCAAACCAAATTCCTCGACAAAACCACCCACCATCCCAACCCCACAATCAGGACCGCCTACCGCCCCCCTCCACGCCATGCCCGCCGCCGTCTGCCAAGACCCGGCAACCCCCTGCCTCCGGATTAGCTTAATTAATATTAAGTTTAATTTTAAGTTTATGTTTATGAAATATCTCTCAATATACTTATATAAATCCCTCACCTAGGCTAAGCTAACTAGGTCCCTGCGATGTATATATCTTAAGATCTAAATTGTTAATCATGTTCTATTGTATAATAGTTATAGACTAGCTAGTTGCCAATAAATAAATGTGAAACATTTTATGAAAAAGTAATAGCGAAACATACCGAAAATTTGTCTTTGATTAGTTGACAGTGGAAGTTTATGAACAAGTGTTTAATGTGCCCTATACTTAATATCTGATATATATATATATATATATATATATATATATATATATATATATATATATATATATATATATATATATATATAGTGACAGGCAAAAAGTGTGCGACAAATGGGATTTTTATTACTAAATTTAGAAAAACAGTAAACTTATAGGTGCATTCTGCATCACTTGAAACCTAATTTTGTGACTACGAAAAAAGCAAAAGCAGCCGCGGCTGGGAAAGTGATGATCGTGATTTTAATGATTCTTATCCATTACTTGGCAAACAATGAAACTATGCTTGATTATTAAAACACCTGAATGAGGAAATCATGGAAAAACGTCGCGATTTTCCTAAAAAATCCTTTTTTTAGCACAATACGGCGCTGACACCTAAATCCCCAGTTTCGATGACGAAATTGAACGAGATCAACTAAGAATTGATTGGTCATAGTCTCGAAATTTGGCTCTAACCGACTTATTTCTCTGCCCAAATTTGAAAAAGTGGCCACCTATAAAGAAATTTTTTTCAAATACTAAGCGATAAGCGATGTTAATGAATATTCTCCTGGTTTAGAAAAAAAACTTTTAGTCTGACTAACTGCAAGGCCATTTGTGATCTGGTAGGAAATTTGAGTTTTCTACAGTTTTAAGTTAAAAAGGATGTTTAGAATTGCATTTTGTGGCGGTGTGCGAAAGTTTGGAACGATTGGGAAAAAAGCATAGTTTGTCAGTTTTTGACCAATAAAAATATAATCGACTATTATTTCTTGAATTCGAAATCCATTGGTTAGATTTACAGCAGGTTTCTAAAATTTATCTGTTGATTCCAAACCATGTCTTACTTCTTTCACAACCCATAATCAAAAAATGATGATTTTCGTAAAATCGCGATTGTCGCACCAACAATTATCGAATATTTTTACCCTATACCCTAGTTTGTGGCTTTTCTTTTTTTAAGGATACTCTAGCGTCATAATTTTATTGCAAAAAAAGAAAAGAGGATTAGTGAATTAATATTTCAAGGTGACCAAGAAATACATCACACAAAGTAAATAAATTACAGACACATAAACAAAAAACTATAAACTGAAAAAAAATTGTTTTTCTTTGCATTTATTCCTTTATGTTTTGCATAAACTACGACGCTAGAGTGCCCTTTAAAAAATAAAATCTTGAGGCTGCAAATAATAAAGTAAAAGTATTCGATAATTTTCCATGCCTCAGTTGCGAGCTTACGAAGATCAGAATTTTTTGATTAGTATTAGTAAAACAAGCAAAATATAACTTGAAATCAAAAATACATGTTTAAATTCTTATACCAATCCGACAAATACATTTCAACTTCAAAAAATAAAAATTTCCTTCTGATCCTCTGATTCAATTCTAAAATTCTCCAATCTACTTATAATTTTGCAAACTAACATAAAATGAAAATGCAAACACTTTTTCCTAATAAATTGTTTTGATATTTCTACAAACAGAGCGGCTTTAGGACTTTAAACTTTAGAAAATTCAAGTGTCCCGCCAAACAGTAAATGGCGATTTGCATCGCAAAATCATTTTTTGGGTTTTTTAGTGATAAAAAATATACCTATAAACTCACTTCTAAATTTAATAATAAAGAAATATCCCATATATATATATATATATATATATATATATATATATATATATATATATATATATATATACTTTCTTTTTTTTTCTTGAACATGTAACAATTCTATTCTGGTTATAATTTTCTTGAATTTAATGTTCATGAAATTCAAAAGCTTTTTTTATATCATAGTATATATTTTTGACAAAACGTTTCGACCGTACATTCTGGTCTTCATCAGTTATTTAATCTGTCATTTATTTTAAAATAGGGGCATATAAATTAAAAATAAACTAAAACGATGCGTGAGAACATCATATGGAATATTTTATATGGACAGTTACATTTGAATTTGGTATTAGCACCAGTTTATTTCTAATTTATATGTGTACAGTATTTTAAAATAAATAACCGATTAAGTAACTGATGAATACCAGAATGTATGCTCGAAACGTTTTGTCAAAAATATATACTATGATATAAAACAAGTCTTTTAATTTCATGAACATTAAAGTTATATATATATATATATATATATATATATATATATATATATATATATATATATATATATATTTATATATATATATATATATATATATATATATATATATATATATATAATATATATACCAGGTGTACAAGTATGAAATGCGGATTTCAGACAACAGATGGTGCACCAATGCAGTTTGTGCTATAAAAGTTTGACACTGCGCCATTTTGTTGTGTCATCAACAAGTGTCAGACGCGCATGATAAATTGGAAAAGTGTGTGCAGAGTGTTGTGTTGTCGTGTTCAATATGTCGAAATTTATACCGAACAAAGGGCATTCGCGGACAGCATTAATTTTTTGTTTTCATTTGAAGAAACCTGCTGTTGAATCATACCGATTACTTCGAAAAGCTTATGGTGAACATGCTCCATCGCAAGATACGTGTGAACGATGGTTTCGGAGTTTCGAAAGTGGTGACTTCGATGTTGCAGACAAGGAACGTGGAAAACCGCCAAAAAAATACGAAGATGTGGAATTGCAAGTATTGTCGGACGAAGATAATTCGCAAACACAAAAACAACTCACCGAGCAATTGGATGTTAGTCAACAAGCTGTTTCCAATCGGCTACGAGAAATGGGAAAGATTCAGAAGACCGATAGATGAGTACCACATGAGTTGAACGACAGGCAAATGGAAAAGCGTAAAAACACGTGTGACATTTTGCTTGCTCGGTACAAAAGGAAGTCGTTTTTGCATCGTATAGTTACAGAGAATGAAAAGTGGATTTATTTTGAGAATCCCAAGCGCAAAAAATCATGGGTAGACCCAGGCGCACCATCCACATCGACCGCAAGACCGATTCGCTTTGGCAGAAAGACGATGCTCTGTGTTTGGTGGGTCCAGAGGGGCGTGGTCTATTTTGAGCTATTAAAACCTGGGGAAACAGTTAATACTAAACGTTACCAACCACAATTGACCGATTTGAACCATTCGCTGCTTGAAAAAAGGCCAGAATACCGAAAGAGACAACACAAAGTCATTTTTCTTCATAACAATGCTCCATCACATAGAGCAAAACCAGTTCGCGACACGTTGGAGGCACTCATCTGGGAAGTTCTATCCCATGCGGCTTACTAACCAGACTTGGCTCCTTCCTATTACCACATGTTTGCATCGATGGGCCACGCACTTGCTGAGTAGCGCTTTGGTTCGTACGAAGATGTGAAAAAATGGCTCAATGAATGGTTCGCAGCAAAAGGGGAAGATTTTTATTGCCGTGGTATTCACAAATTGCCCGAAAGATGGAAACAATATATAACAAGCGATGGAGCATACTTTGAATAAAGCACTTTTTATCATTCTTCCGAATTTAACATGTTATTTTAGAAAAAAAATCCGCATTTCATACTTGTACACCTGGTATATACATATATATATATATATATATATATATATATATATATATATATATATATATATATATATACAATAGAGGTTTTCACGGATGGTGGATAATATATATGTAGGTCCTACACTCTGCGTAGACACCGACCTATAAAAGACGGCGACCGCACGTCGGATTCTCAGTTAGCTTCGAGCAGCAGCAGTAGAAAGATCAGAGTGTCGAGTAGCAACAGCAGCGGGAGCACTTGAAAATGCCAAATGAGATTTTGGAGAAACGTCGTGCAAATTCATTGTTAGACGAATGGATTGAAACCCGGAGTTTTTAATGTGTTACATTCCACCATCCGTGAAAACCTCTATTGTAATATATATATATATATATATATATATATATATATATATATATATATATATATATATGTAATTTGGCTGGATGTTCCGCTCTCCCAATTTAATTATTTAAGTTTTTATTTTTTTTTTAATTGTTTATTTATTTACTTGCTTATTTACTTATTGATTTTTATTAATTAATTTGATATACATAACAAGAATTAATTTTAAATGGACATTATATATTTGAAGCTTTATTTAGGGACGTCTCTTCGGTTGTTTTTATTATTAAAACGATTTTACATTTTCGCTTGCTATTTCCATATCATATTCACGTGCAAAATGTATATTTTTTACAATATTCAAATATTGGAAATATGTAATTTTAAAATTCACAGAAAGCAATTATTATTTTAGATTCCTATCGATAATTATGCATTAACCAACTCAAACTAAAACAATTTCAACACGCCATTTATATTGATGTGTGCTTTACTCTATATAGATGACCTCAAAGAGATATATTTCTTTTCATATATTGGTATTTTTTTTAAATATATTTCCGTTTTCTAGTCATGCAAGTAACACACATGACTACGATTGTTATTGGCTTATTAAAATTTTTAAATTTTTCGTTTATATATTTTAGTTATTTTCCGTGTTAAGGGAAGTATTGTATTTTCAAGAAACTCTCCCTCCAAATTTTATACACAAGGTCGGTGTGTCAAAAGTGCTTAGGTTTTCAACTCTGTTCTTCCCTTTAAAAAAATGAATTTTGATACTTTCGTTAACTCCAAGGCTACCGGAAAATGTAACAGAATTTTGAAGTGGTGCTTTTGCTTTCATTGTCAATGTCACAAGTGCTAAAAATTATGGATAAATTGACGGCTTATGGTTTGTAACTTATGTAAAATTGACAAAAAATAACCATACCTTACCAAGACTCGTTTATTTAAAAAAATTGATTCTATAAATTAAATCGAATTCCCTTTTCGAGTACTAAATTGAAATTAAAATAAGAATAAAAAAATAGATCATCGCTAGATTTAGATATTTCTTGGAAATTAAGGGAATAGTGTTTACATTTTAATGATTAAAAAAAGTTAAATGTCACACTACATATTTATTATGACCATGTGGGTGTACTATAACAAGTTTTTCAATTTATTTGTAAATTAATTAAGTTTTTCTTATTAATTAACTAGAATCGGTATAGTGAGATCTTCATTTGTTATTAACCTGAATTTGGTGTTAAAAAAGTGAATTTGATTAAGATAATTCTTTAATTATGGCAACTTTGTAAATGTGTGGGTTTAATGCCATTGAAAAAAAAACATTATAAGCAACTTCTATATTTACAAAATAGTGCGAAGAAGTTATTGACAAAAAATCGTCTTTTTGAGATTATAAGTTCTTCTCTGTTTCTTACAAATGTGGCAAGTGTTAAACAAGTGGTATAATTAAAAGAATAAGTTGATCGCTAAAATATTGTTTAGTTGTAAAACATATATCACAATAAAAAAAAATAAAACGGCCATAATTTATTAATATGGACGTGAATAAAGATGGCTCTAAACGGTATTGTCCATCTTCGATTGCCGCCTGTGATCTCGCCTACTTAAAAAATTTAGGCTGCATGGTATTATAATTTCTATTTTTCTGTAGTGACATAAATGTAAAACTGATCAAGAAACAGGATTTCCTTATAAAACCTTTTGAAATTTTATTAAGTATGCCCATTTCCGGAGACTTTTGTAAAGGCATAAATTTTGTCAGGCAAAGGCAGTTACGTAACTATCATCGACCGGGTTATTTCTCAGCTTTATAAAGCAAAAGCTAATACTATCCAAGTTAAATATCAACTAAACCACATAATAAAATATCTTCGCATAAGATCTGAACTTGGAGGACAATGTTACATGTAACCGGAAAAGAAGCTATATTAAAACTAAAAAAACTTACCTGATGTCCATAATAATCCTGTCCGCCACTCGGCCCCATTACACCTTCCTCTGAATGTCCCATAGAGTGCCCTCTCAAATCTTCAGCATTATCCGCCAAGTTTTCCATATTCGGTTCATGGTGACCTGAATGGGAAGCCATCCCCATATCTTGATGGCGTAAGTCTAACATAGATTCAGACATAGATTCGTGGTGAGTATGGTGTAAGTCAGACATGGAAACACCCATCATTAGGGGAGAGACATGTTGGTCCCAAGCGTCATCCATATTTTAAAGTTTAGATGATTATTTTAGAAAAAAAAAAAGAATTTTTCTTTTATTCTGTTATATTCTGTTGTTTTTTCAAACAGTTTCTCTAAGAATGCATCGCCAATCTGGGATGTAAACAGAAACGATAAAGTTTAATAAATGACTGAATTTATGGCATACATTTCCTGAACACATAAAAATTTGATAGTATCAACATTGTTATTTTAGCAATTAGATTATTATTGAGAGATTCCAATTCTAGCTCTCACCAATTATAATTATTTTACTTTTCCACCGTTTTGCCACTTGTTACCTACTTTTTTACGTTTAAATAAAGTCACTTATGACGTACTTCAATAACCCGAACAAAAGCGTAAGCTAATTCCAAAGCAAACTCTTCATTTTGCTTCACTAGAAACTATTAGGGTAATTATTTTTTAAATCTTAGTTACCTAGTTAAAGAAAAAAACAGAATATCTTCACCACTTGTTATTTAAGTATTCTTTCTCTTTCTTCCTTCTTACTCCCGATAATGTTCTGTTTTACTTTTACTCGTTATTTCACTAATAAGCCTTTACCAATGACCACTCTTAGTTAAGAGGCCCTTCAAACGTCAGTTGTGGTATGATGCCTCGGTTACTTTTTTAAGTGGAACTCTTAAGTTTTTTTAAATAAGCGATTGATGCCACGTGCGGTTTAGTAAAGCAGGTGGTTAATTTTTGCCTTAAATCAGTTTATTTCGAGTGTGTCACTCTGAAATTACCTATATTAGTTTTGACCTTGTTTAAGTTTCTACGTTGAGTTGAGAGTATGTTAAGTTTATTTGATCTGATGGTCTTCTTATGCTGGGTTTCGTATTCTGAAATAAAGAAAAATGATTATCAACAGGCGATAAAAAAAATTTGGTTCTAAATGTTTAGACCTCCCGGAAATATTATGTGTACAAATATTCTACTTAAATTAATTGGCACAAACAGAATATCAGGTCAGCTTTGAAAGTTTTGAAAGCGACACCTATAGAGCATCATTTGAACCAAATATTGAACACTATTTCGAAGCTTCATCTCTCATATGAACATATCCTAAATTTCAAGTTGATCTGTCAAGTAATTCATTGTTTATCAGCTAGTTAAAATAGACATGTTTGAGTATTTTTTTAAAAATGGAAAAATAGGATATCGTGCAGTGATAAAATTCTTTGTATTGAAAGGTTTATCGGCAACTAAAATCCACTCCTTTATTTCCAACTGTTCATAGATGGACTCTAGAGTTTAAACTTGGTCATACAAGTGTCAATGATGATCCATGTTCAGGACGTCCAAAAACATCGGTACAAAAACGTACTCGAGAGAAACTTTCTGAACAACATTTGGCTCATTTTACAAAGAATAAATCTGATTTAGTACGTCGATTTGTAACTGTGGATTTCCCAGTATGATCCTGAACTGCGACAACAAACCGCACAGTGGACTGAGCTCGGTTATTCAGCTCCAAAGCAGCCAAAGTGGTCAGAGTCGTCCAAAAACATCAGTTTTCTGGAATACAAAAGGAATTTTGTTAATTCATTACCTTCAGACCGGTAAAACAATCACAGGAAAGTATTATTACAATATTTTGGACCAGCTGGATGAGAAAATTTGTGAGAGAAAGCCCGGTTTGCAGAAGAAAAAAATCTTCTTTCATCATGACAATACACCTGCTCACAGTGGTGCTTTGGCAACGGCAAAACTGGTCGGACTAAAGTATGAGTTGTTGGAACATACACCCTATCTGGCTCCATCTAACTTCTATCTATTGCCAAACCTCAAAAGATTTCTACGTGGGAAGCGTTTTTTAACAAAGGATGAGGTGCTAGGATCCGTATATGGGTATTTTGAAGGTCTTCCGAAAAACTATTTCAGAGAGGAGGTAAATGAACTGGAAAATCGCTAGAAAAAATGGATTGAGCTTAAAGGATATTATACTGAAGAATAAATGTATTTCGACTCATTAATTCATCTTGTTTCATTTCCGCTTTCAAACCTTATTGACTGATTAGTACAAATATACAAGGAATGGAGGGCTTTTAATCCAAATTTCTACAAAAGAGAAAAACCACGTCAAAATGAAATATAAATCAAAACAAATCTTTTCTTAAAATGTGATGTTTTGAGTCACAAAAGTTCTATTATTTCTTTTGGCATATCTGAATTAACCTACTGATGTCGTTATCAAAAGAAACATCTTTGATCAAAAAGCAATATCAACATTGTGCCAGCATAATTTTGAGGATATACAGTTTGTCAAGTAAAAACATGACCGCTCGTATTCTTGAAAAAATGTGTTTCAAGAACATTTTTTGCCATCAATGTAATCTTTGGTGTGCTAACAATGGCGCAATTATCTTAGTAAGTTTTTCAATCGCCTCCTGCGTCCATAATCGCCTGACATCTTCGAGGCATGCTGTCGACAAGATTTTCTGCATACTCTGCAAATTTTTCGAATCTCGCGAGACAACCGAGTCAAAATCCTCAGAGTCTTTCTTCTAACCTTTCTCTTTACAAGGGACTAAATGATTTTAGTAGGACTGGTGTCCGTTAATTGTGAGGGCCACTCTAGTATATTATCCTGGGCTTCGCGACTTGATTTTTGCTCGGCAAAGACTTCTTCAACGTGCTTCGGAATTTGACATTATGAGCCCGAAGATTTTGTCGAATAGTCTCATGGGACACATTCAAATACGATTTTCTTAATTTTGCCGCTCCTTGACGCAATGTCAATTTCGGATCCCGTGCCGCTAGAATTCAGCCGATCCCCATAAAATGCAAATGAACTTTGCCAAAGAACTACAGACCTTTTTTCAATAATAAGTTATGAAACAGGCTATCAATCAGCTTTTTCTAAAATGGTTGAATATTATTTGCGACCATCAATATGGCTTTCGTTAGCAATGATCAACAGGAAATCTTCTAACTTATGTAACATGTTTGGAACAACGCAATTGCACACTTTGGAGAGACAAGAGCGGATTCACTTGGTATATCTAAGGCATTCGACTGTGTTTGGCATGACGGATTGTTGGCTAACCTACGCTCACGACTGTGTTTCCCACCGAGTACAAATTACAGCGGTTCAAGACCAACGTAAATCGCTTTTTTTCCGCACACGCGTCGCTCCTGAAGCGCTTTTGGGAATTCCCTGCAGTACGTGTGCTAAGAAAGTTATAATAGATAATAAGTAAGAATAATTAACTGTAGTAAAAACAGGTATGTTTTCCTAAGCAAACAATAAGGGTCACTAAAAAAGAAATCATACTTCAGCATAGGCAGGCATTTCAATGATTTTTACATTAAATGTTTCAAATACAGATATCTAAAAAATCTACACTGTTTCTTCTCCGTACTTCTGAGATCTATAAGGATGAGAATGTATTGGGATTCCATAATTTGTTAGGATATTCGAATTGTTTGTAGTTAATATTCAAGCGAATAATACAATACAAAATTAACGCAACAATATATTAAATCATACAAATCTCTATAATGAATTAATTTTAATAATTTTTTATGAACATTGGTTACACTAAACGTTAGAAAAAACTTATTCGGATACTTTAAAAGTGAATTAGCTACCAAATTTCTCTATAAGATTCGAATTAAAATTATTCTTAAGACCTAATAACAAAATCGTTGAAATTATGTAATAATGAAAAAAATAAACTGGGACACTAGTAGCAAAATTAATGGTGTAACTGGGACACTAGTAGCGTATGTTGCCTCCTCTACTTCGGATGGCAGCGTTTATGCGCCTAGGCATACATCTAATTAAATTTTGGATAAAAACTTGAGGAATTAGCTCCCAATCTGTGATAATTGCATTTTCAAGTTCCCTCAGGTTTCTAGGTGCAGGTATATGACGTTTCACATTTTTCTTAAGATGATCTCATACATGTTCTATCGGATTCAGATCCGGGCTTTTTGGTGGCCATTGCATAATCGGTATATCACTTTGATTAAGATAATCGAGTACCTCCCTAGCCACGTGAGGTCGAGCGTTGTCTTGCATAAACAGGAAATTGGGCCCCACCAAATGACCGAAAGGCATCACATGTTCTATTACAATATTCTCAAGATAGTAGTCAGCATTCATGGATTTCGTACGGACAGAAACTAACTCTGTGCGAGCATCAAAGCAGATGCCACTCCAGAACATAACAGAGTCACCGCCGAATGGAATCCTTGCAGAGATATTGCAAGGAGCAAACCTCTCTCTTGTTCTTCGTCATACTCGCTCACAACCATCTGGATGTTTTCGACTAACCCTAGTTTCATCTGTGAAGAAAACTTGTTTCCAATCATCCAAAGACCAGTTTTCGTGATTTCGAGCAAAACGTAACCTGGCAACTCTGTTTTCTCTAGTAAGCAAGGGCGCAGTGGCTGGTCTCCTACTGTTTAATCCAGCTTCATTTAACCGTCTTCTAACTGTTTTAGAAGAAATTGTGACATTGCGAACAGCTTCGTCACTTATTATAGAACTAGTGACAGTCCTGTTTCTTATAGCATATTGTCTTATAAAACGTTCATCTAGGTCGCTAGTGCATCGTTTTCGCCCTTGCCCTAGTCTTCTAGAATAAGTTCCTACTTCATTCAGGCGTCTTACCATATGACTTATTGTGGAACGATGTTTGCCTAACAAATTGGCAACATAACTCTGACAATATCCCTCGTCCAATAAAACTGAGGCTGGCACTACCTCGTGTTCAGTTAAATTCCTTGTTCGATTCATTTTTCTAATTCTTGAGGGTCAAAAATAAAACAGTCTACCACAAAAACGTATTACTTTGAAAAAGGGAACAATTTATAAGCTTACTTTTAAAGAAAATCTATCGCATTATTACAGAAAATTGTTTATCTTCTAAAAAATTCTTTAAAACTGTAAATCTAAACGAATTGTTTTGATTTCTGTCATGAAGAACGAAACAAAATATCGAATTGTTTTGATTTCTGTCATGAAGAACGAAACAAAATATGCATAGCCTACTATTCAAATACTCAATAAACTTTAAAACTGACATAAGAAAAAGATAAATTAATTTTCAGATTGTTGCGTTAATTTTGTCCAGGGGTTCATATATATATATATATATATATATATATATATATATATATATATATATATATATATATATATATATATATATATATATATATATATATATATATGTATATATATATATATATATATATATATATATATATATATATATATATGTATATATATATATATATATATATATATATATATATATATATATATATATATATATATGTATATATATATATATATATATATATATATATATATATATATATATTGAATAATCTATAGGCCAAGAGGGCGACCCGAAATTTTGACCTGTTGACTAACCGTCTGCCCGTTTATTCTACCGAGCGAGTCGAATAAAAGCCTTTAATTTTGATTTTACGGCCCCGTGCCCTGGAATGCCCAAATCAGGCCCAAAATGCTACATCCAAAAATGGACTATCGTTCAACCATATAAAATGAATAAATTTAGTTTTTTCTTGATAAAATAAAAGAGAAACTGCAAAAGACAGAAGCCGCCAATACCGGTTGACGAAGCTGGACCCGCTTTTTCCAACTAAGAACGGTCGTTTTTCGAGTTTTTGAATAAATAAGACCGTAAGTCCCAAATTTTGGATCCGGGCGTCTGCCGAAGTTATTTTTGGAAAATTTAGGTCTTAATTAATAAAATATCCTGAGAGCAGACACCTCACTTGTACTCGAACAAGTCAAATCCTTTACAAAGTTCAAAAAAAAAAATTGAAATTCTGATAGTATAGACCTTATTGTAGGTTCTACATAAAATGACTACCGAAATTGTTATTTTTTATGTTTTTCGACTCATAGAATCCGAATTTGCGATTCTCGAGGCCTCATAGTATTCAGGCCTTTCAACATGGGCCCGAAAAAGCCTTCTTTATGCAATTTTAAGGACAGCCTATCTATTAGGAGGATAAATTTACCATTTTCTTACGTAATAGAATTCGTGGAATTCAGAACAACTAGACCTAACGAACAAAATCATTTGGGTCTATTGCTATGGGCCTAATTAGGCCCAAATCGGTATTTGTTTGTAATACCAGCTTTTGGCACCAAAATGAAAATTTCCGGGTTCTTCAAGTATATGTTCGAAAAGAGTTAATTTCCTATTTTTTATGAAATATTATGCCGACAGTCGCATATATAGACGCTACACCGGGAGAAAAAATTCTTAGACCTTCACTTAGACTGAAGACTTGTTAATAATTATTATGAGGACAACAGAAAGTTAACACTCTTTTTTCATTTAAAGTCATCTGTATAAATAACAACGTATTCAGGTTATTCTCAGCGATACTCGTTAAAGCTCCGATTTTTAGCAATATCTCACTGGGGTATCTGGAGACCTTGGCACCTATTTGTGTGAATAAAGTATTGTCTTCGAGATCACATATCCTCTAAGGCTACGACTGATAATCACCAAATAAGAAATTTACATTTTCATAGGTTTTGGCTAATGCCAGTGTAATCTTCTGTTCAGTGTAAGCGTGTCAGTTTTACTACAAGTATTGTAAAAATTTTTGTTCGTTGCAGGTAATTTTTCATAAGTAATTTTATTAAGAATTTCTTGAATCAGTATTCCTTTCTGAGGTGTACTGCTAGTTCAAAGACTTTAAATAATTTTGTAGGACCTAAAGACGCCTTCAAGAGACATTAATCGCTTCGTAAATCTTTGTATTGTAGTTTGTCTATTCATGTCAATCAAATTTGTATCATATTCTAATTACCTGAGTGCCAAGAGCCGCCTCCAGGATAATCAAATATATATATATATATATATATATATATATATATATATATATATATATATATATATATATATATATATATGTATATATATATATATATATATATATATATATATATATATATATATATATATACCATGTTGCATTTAAAGTATTTTTCGTTTGCGATACTCTTATATTCGCATGTCTTTCTTTTTTTTTGCAGCACTCATTGTTAGAGATCTAACCATTTTTACTAAACTCCTTACCGCTGTACTTAAAAATATAATATATATATATATATATATATATATATATACATATATATATATATATATATATATATATATATATATATATATATATATATATAAGGATTTTCTTCTAAACTAAAAAGAAACAAATAAAATGAATTTAAAAAAAAATTAAACTGGTTTCATAAAAAAGTGATTAAAATTATCAGGTAATATTTTCCCTCTAAAGTTGCTATCTACCTATTTATACAAAAAATATCATTAACAAAGAATATCTTCGCTGGGGTCACTCTAAAAGAAAAACGCAAGACATGTGAGCAATATGTATTAATACACAAAATATAACAAATAAACACATAAAATTTAGCAAAAATTTTGAAGTTACGGCAATCTTGTACTTAGAATTCTTAAGCTTATTAGCAGAGTACCTAACACTAAATATATCAGATACTTTCAAAAACTTACTTTAACACGAATAAATAAAAATAAGCGAGCACGACTTACCCCGACTTCAAAATTTTGCTTCATTTCGTGTGTTTACGTATTACATTTTGTGTATTAAGTATCAATTATAGCTTAGGTTGTTCATTAAGAGCGAAAACAGCGAAAATTTCTTTGGCTAATTATATTTTCTTCTATAAGGAGGTAAGTACTATTTTTTTAAGATTAAGAGAATATATTATTTTATATTTTTTATATCACTCTTTTGAAGTCGGTTTAATGTTTTTTTTTAACATTATTTGCTGACATGTAAACAAGGCTGCTTTAATCAACGGTTGGCAGATATAGACTTTGTAGATAATTTTCTTTATTTATCAAGATAATGAACTGTTGAATTCATCTTGCTTATCACAGAAATATTCGTACTACATTATCACACACTCTATAAATTTCCGGAGGTTATCCCAAGTATTCCAGCTACCCTAATAATTTATCATTTCGTTAAATTCTATTGACATACAGTCCTTGTATTTTTATAATTGGATTGACAACGTGTGAATTCAGCAGGCAAGTATATTGTAACTGCTAAATATGATTTGGTTAGAGATATTCATCAGTTTTAACATTCTACCGCTTAGTTTCGACAGTGACACTTCATAAGAAATTCATTTAAATCTGTTTTACATCTAACCCGACTGACAACTCTATAAGAAGATCGAAACCTGTTTAGAACCACATAGCGCTCAGCACTTTTATAAATATGGGCAAATTACGAGCATTAAAATCTTATTTTACTTACAGAGTTTCATTCTATATCCTCACAAACACCGCTGACAAAACACCTAAAGGTCTACATACACATACGAACAACGTCCCTGAAACTTTCGCGCCCTTAAAAAAGCGCGGGAATCCCGGCGGTTCGACGGACCAAAAACTGCGTTCGTCAACGCACACAGGGCCGGTGTATTTAACCGTATACTCTTTATACTGTATACCAATACTGTTATGCTCATATATCGTTTAACGTAGTAAGTGTATGGGGCTTGATCTAGCAGGCCTGCGTGCGGTCGAGCGCATTCTAGTGACCGCCCCGTGCCGGTGCTCTCCGTCCCCCCTGCCTGCCCCCTTGGTTGCCCCCCGGGTCCGTTGACGAGCGAGGTATAATTAGGTTTTGTATGAAATGTACGCGGACTAGTCGAAAAACGACAGAATGGTGTATAATTTTAACGATTATAAGATGGTATAGTAAAGAAAAGGAAAAAATAAAATGTAGCTAGGCAAGAAGAAAACAATCAATCTGTTGTATTTTTGGACCCTGTATATTTTAAGTAGATGCCTAAGATGCGGAAACATCAAAATTATAATTTTTAAAGAATGTAAAAAAATTTATAGTATATTGTCGATTCCATTTTCGGTTAAATTATAATTTGAGAACCACAATAGATTGTGCTCATATTAGTTTGAAATATCCCAAATCTAGCTACAGATTCTAGTTCCTGCCATTGGGTACAATACAAAAGTGGAAAAATAATTGAGATTTAGCTTCCTTGTTCGCAAGTTCAAAATGCACAAGTTTTTGCGAGACATTTTTATTTTAAAGCACAATCTCTTCGATATTACGTACTGATACTGAAATTCAAGGAATATAATTCCTTAAGGAATATCATACCTTATTTAAAAAATTAGCATTTGTCAATTATAATTAAACTGGGAAAACGAGTTTTTAATAATAATAAATAAAACACACTAGCAGAAAAAAAATCAAACAAAATGTGTGTCATACACATAACTATTATGCACTAAAAATAAATTTTTCCGAGACATTGCGTGATCTTTTCAGTATATATATATATATATATATATATATATATATATATATATATATATATATATATATATATATATATATATATATATATATATGTATGTATATATATATATATATATATATATATATATATATATATATATATATATATATATATATGTATATATATATATATATATATATATATATATATATATATATATATATAAAATAAAGAAAGAAAGCAAAAGATTGCCGTATCTACCAAAATTCATAAAAATAAAATCTTAGTTGGGGAACTCGGCAAAAGGGGCGTGATAAGAGATCACACAATTTTCATTAAGCCAATATTTCGGTTCTAGATTGGGACCTTCTTCAGGGCAAGAACTGAAAAGAAGAACAAAATATATTCACTTATCGTGGCTGGGATAAATTTAAATTATTGATGTTATCATTAAGTTGTTATAATAAATAAAATTAATGTAGAACAAGAATAAGATATTAGTCATAAAAAAGTAAAAAAACTCACATGAGAAGTGCGAAGTTGGGTTAACCTGAATGGCCGTAGGTAAAAAAGTTGGTTAATACATAGAATATATAAAATACACACTATAACACTGTAGATAAAATTATAAAAACCAAATTCAAAACATGGATGTGATTGAGAACCTTGGATATTGAAAACATTGTTAAATTATTTCACCTGTGACAACCACACATGGCCACCGCCATATAGGAAAGATGACAAGGACGACAGGAGACAGCTGACTGACAGAGATAAGGGGCTTATTAAGAAAACTCAAATAACCAGAATTATTGATTGCTGTCCTCCCTCCAATGACAGTATCTAGCGTCACCCCTTCTTTACCTCCTGTTACTTTCAATCTTCATTTGTTTCTGCAAACAATCTCTTCCTCCAATCATATTTTAACAAGAAATTAATAATTAATATAATAGACAATCTTCCTCCTGGTTGCTCCCATTATTTTCTCTCTCTTTCTCGCTCCCTCGCTCACCCTTTACTTAAAATTAGGTTATGAGTTATCCTTCCTCGGTTCCATATCGGTTCTTGGTCGCTCAATTGGCTATCTCTTTCTTGCTTAAAGGTCCAATACATGCACTTCCCAATTTTGATCGGTTCCTTCCGGGTGTCGACCCCGTATTCTGGTTATTTGAGTTTTCTTAATAAGCCCCTTATCTCTGTCGGTCAGCTGTCTCTTGTCGTCCTTGTCATCTTTCCTATATGGCGGTGGCCATATGTGGTTGTCACAGGTGAAATAATTTAACAATGTTTTCAACATCCAAGGTTCTCAATCACATCCATGTTTTAAATTTGGTTTTTATAATTTTATCTACAGTGATATAGTGTGTATTTTATATATTTTATGTATTAACCAACTTTTTTATGTATAAGCTACCTACGGCCATTCAGGTTAACCCAACTTCGTACTTCTCATGTGAGTTTTTTGACTTTTTTATGACAAATATCTTATTCTACTAACACTAATTTTATTTATTATAACAACTTAATGATAACATCATTAATTTAAATTTGTCCCAGACACGATAAGTGAATATGTTTTGTTCTTCTTTTCAGTTCTTGCCCTGAAGGTCCCAATCTAGGACCGAAATATTGGCTTAATGAAAATTGTGTGATCTCTTATTACGCCCTTTTTGCCGAATTCCCCAACTAAGATTTTATATATATATATATATATATATATATATATATATATATATATATATATATATATATATATACATTTCTTTCTCTTCAGTATAGATTGATAGCCCTTCTTATATATATATATATATATATATATATATATATATATATATATATATATATATATATATATATATATAAAGGAAGGAAAGTAACAGGGCACTGGTAACAAACAATCGGAAGTTTAACTACTGGGGAACGCCCTTATGAGAAGAAGAGATAAGAATTCAAAGATCTATAGGCTCTAGTATCTGCCTTTTATTTTTTGTTATCAAGTTGTCGCTACCTTATTGGACGCTCATTTTGATATGTGATTTATAAATTTATAAAGTTGTATAATAATTTCCTTACAAAATTCAGCAGTTAATTTCTCTCTGGTAATACAAAATAAAATTTGCATTTCTTTGGCCAGGTAATAATCACAATCATAAAAAACATGACAAAAGGACGCTTAGAGAATTATACAAGTGTCAGAAGATAAAATATTGTTAAAAATATTCTTCAAAAACACTTTTAGAGACAGAAACAACTGTGAGAAAAGACCATTATGTTGAAATGGTACTCCATTTTAAATTTTTTGACATCGTATTTAGTAACTTTTAGTAATATTTAAGTCCGACACACCGGATATTGTTGGTACTCTGTGTCATCAGCAGGTCGACAAAAAACCCAAAAACATTAAAGCTAGAGACTTAGTAAGTTTCGGTAAATGCTATTATTAGAAAAGTTATTTATTACTTATATTTATTTTTTTAATTTTATAATAAAAAAACATA
Organism: Pachyrhynchus sulphureomaculatus; assembly: GCA_019049505.1. NCBI lineage: Eukaryota > Metazoa > Arthropoda > Insecta > Coleoptera > Curculionidae > Pachyrhynchus > Pachyrhynchus sulphureomaculatus. Next base: position 46,658,200 of record CM032451.1, on the reverse strand, counting down.
CACGAAGTAATTAAAAATATTTAAAGTGAATGCTATTTTTGGAAAAGTATTAATTATTTATCATATTTAATTTTTAATTTTATACCAAAAAGACACGTAAAGTAATTTAAAATATTAAAAAAAAGGGAGTAACAGAAAATGAAACGTCAACTTTACTAGAAACTAATTTTTTCATAAAAATCGTTATTTTTGATTGGTTTAGTGTGATTTTGTGTTAATAAATAGGTGTAAATAAAACTCATTCCTTGTATGTCTCTTTTGAGATTGAGATTACTTTTGCAAGTTTTTATGTAACACATTTCCAAGAAACTTCTTCTGAAGTAATTAGTCTCAACATCCAGAATGAAGCTATTTTTATATTGTACTTTGTGGTCTGTATTATTGACGTGTAGACTCAAACTGGTTACCTTAGGTTTATGTTTGCTACCACTTTTGTGTAAAGCTAATCTCTTAAAGAAGCTTTATGACGTTTATCTGATGTAGACCAAACCACATTGACAGGGGATGCCATAAATTACTTTAGATCTTTATAAAGTATCGATTTTGTCCTTTAGTCTAGCATAAAAACAATTCATCTTTTTTAAATTATAGCTAACAATCTTTATATTAGTATTTGCAAATTGCCAATTAGGCAGCGAAAGCTTGATAACAAAAAATAAAAAGCAGATACTAGAGAATATAAATCTTTGATTGCTCATCTATATATATATATATATATATATATATATATATATATATATATATATATAATATATATATATATATATATATATATATATATACATATATAAGATGTTATGGAAATCACTGCATATATTGGAGCTGACACCTCCTTATAGCAAGACTGATTGCAGATAATTTACCTTATAAATCGGATCTCAATAATAAAGTAAAAAATCGACCCGCTACTAGTAAACAAAGTAATTAAACAATATAGCCGATTGTTAACAAGAGCGTGACGTTTACAGGGTTGGTGAGATTTAACTCAGCACAGGCCCATTGTACAAACAGCAACTCCCCTGCTTGCGCTAGTGCGTACAATGGCGACCTTTCGGTTGAGGGTTCCTTTGCGATAAAATCCAGTTTTGTCCCTTTTTTTAATTTTTCAAAAATTTTCGAATTTGAAAGAAATATTTAATATGCCTCTATATGACCCCATCAGTCACCCGTTTCAATATATGCAGTGATTTCCATAACATCCTATATATATATATATATATATATATATATATATATATATATATATATATATATATATATATATATATATATATATATATATATATATATATATATATATACCATCTTACTCATCCTTCAGACATATAAAAAATATACCCAGGTAGGTATCCAAGAATCGTAAAATTGCTAGTTAGTATGGTAAAGATAATTAGAAGGGTCAAGTATGAACAAGACAAGGAAAGTAGGTCCCAATGACAGGTCTCGGACACCTTGTTATTGGGACCCACCTTCTCTTCTAAATAGATTTTTATTTTTGAACTGATTGCAAAGAACTCATAGAAATTACGACAAAGTCCTTTCAGTATTCGATATTTTATTGTGAAAATGCACATCAAGATTGGTTTTTATCTAAATACATCTTACTTCAGTTTTGGGGTCACAGTAACCAAACAGAATTTGACGCTGCGAAAGCCCAGATGGTAGTTTCTTCTAAAAAATTTAACGTTAGAGAATCCGACATAGTATGGACGCTCCATTCCACTAGCTTACTACACGCTAACTTAGGAGCAAATATATTCTCGGATGATCATGTTGCATACGTAGCAAAGAAAGGTTTTCAAAAACTGTTATTGTTGTTTCTTACTAGAAATCTATATGCTCTGCAACAGCTTTTAATCCTATACAAAGCTCAAAATCGACCACTGCTAGAATACTATTGCTACATCTGAGACTATGCTCTCAAATATATTGTTTTTGTTAAAAACTATCTCGACCAAAGCTAATCATCTGACTGAAGACCTTTCGTACTTTCGTGAAAAGTGTGATGGACGCAGTACGTTTGATTTTTCTCAGTTTAAGATGTACTAGCACTAATATATTATGTTCATATTAGGTTCAACTGATCACTACTGGTACTATCCTCATCAAGATTTATTTTATCAGAAGAACCCTTAGAATGAACTACCCCTCGCTGCGTTTCACATCACACTTCTTTCATGCATGCAACGTTCATGTAGCGTTTTACTCATTTTGTTGCAGCGCGTGTGCTGACCCCGAGAAAAACTACATGTAACACGTAGGTTGAAAAGGTTTTGGTCTGATACATAGATGTCGCCCTTTTCAAAAAAATCCGTATGATTTTTAGGAAGTACCAATTTTCAAACGATACCTGTCAAAATTTCATGATATTTCGACGATTAGTTTACAAGTTACAGTGGTTTCAGTGACGCTACTTTCGATATTTTCAAAACAATGGAAAAAATCGAATTTCCTGTGTGGACTAAACACTGTTTTTTGATGGGAAAGTAATTTCTTGATAAGTGCTTCGGGGACCCTGCCCCTGGAAAATCACTTATCATTTACTGTTATGCGGAATTTAAACGCGGTTGTACAGATACAAATGAAGCTGAACGCTCTGGACGCCCAAATGAGGTGGTTACACCGAAAGACATCAAACAAATCCACAAAATTGTTTTAGATGACCATAAAATGAAATTGCTTGAGATAGCTGACACCTTAAGGATATCAAAAGAACGTGTTGGTAATATTTTGCATGAACATTTGGAAATGAGAAAGCTCTGTTCGAAATGGGTACCGCGTTTGCTCACAGTGGACCAAAACAACAACGTGTTGATAATTCTGAGGGCTGTTTGGACCTGTCTAACCACAATAAAAAGGATTTTTTCATGCGATATGTCACAATGGATGAAACACGGATCCCCACTACACACACCGGAATCAAATCGGCAGTCAGCTGGGCGGACAGCAGCCGGTGAAAGGTGCCCGAAGCGACCAAAGACACAACAGTGGACTGGGAAGGTTTTGGCCTCTGTATTTTGGGAATGCAAATAGAATAATTTTCATCGACTATGCTAAGAAGGGAAAAAGCATCAATAGCGAATATTATATAAAGTATTGGTGCGTTTGAAGGCAAAAATCGCAAAGAAACGGCTCGGCTCCCAATGAACAAGAAAAAAGTGCTCTTTCACCAAGACAATGCACCGGGTCACAAGTCAATGATTAGGATAGCAAAATTGCATAAATTGAATTTTGAATTGCTTCCTCATCCACCACATTCGCCAGATTTGCCCCCCAGCAACTAGTATCTATTCGCAGAAAAGAGATTTGGCTGCAGTAAAGAAGTTATCGCCGAAACTGATGCCTACTTTGAAGCCAAAGATAAATCCTTCTACAAGAAAGGTGTAGAGATGTTAGAAAAGCGTTGGACTGATTGTATCGCTCTTGAAGGAGACTATATTCATGAATAAAGTCGAATTTGCAAAAAAAAATATGTTTTAAGTAGCTAGACCAAAAACTTTTCATCCTGCATGTTAAGTATTTAAATTTTATGAGTGGACCTTATATAACGCACTCTACCCATTACATTTCAAAGCATAGGTAGGCGAGAGGAGCTACATTTCTATAGGTGGAAGTTTAGTGAAATAGTTTTTAAAGTACTCCTCTATTGGTCAAGCTAGGAATTCCGTAAAATAAATAATTTTGTAACACAGTCAGACAATGGAAAATAATCTTTCACTTCCAAAAGAATTTATCTTGGAAAATTGAAAAGGGCTAAGCAAATTTAAATCGATTTATTTTTAAACCACTAATTATTGAGGCGACTTTACTGCTTACCTACCGTAAATGTAAGAAGCATTCAAAATTTGGCATTCGTCAGTCTGCAGGGCTTATGTCCTTTTTATCCTGAGAACATACAACAGACAATTCTTTTATGGCGGTAATTTTACTGACAATGCTGCCAACAGAATGCCAGGTGAATTGAAGTCAAAATTATTAGTAATATTCCCTAGACTTAAAATCAAGAAAAAAAAATCAAGAAATTCTACATTTCGCGAGTATATTTTCACTTATATTTGTTACTAAATTGTATTTTTTATGTTCTAAAATATTATTTTTATAATTTATACTTCGTTGTCTGTCGCCTGAAACAGGTAACGACATTGTCTCGAATTTAAAGCAAATAAGCAATAACGATAATTTGATAAAATTAAAATTTGTTTTAAACATTTCTTAAAACCTAAGTATTATTTTGCGACTTTTTACATTTATCAATGTAAGGGATTAGGTTTGTGAGAATACGGAAGGGTATAAGCCTAGTCAGTCTTTAAACTCTAGATTCATTTAAAATATACTGCCTAGATCGCGCTGAGAAGTGCCCGTCAAACTTTTAAATCCTAATTTGTGTACAGGGTTTTTGATTATAAATGACCCGCTCATTTAAAGAGTACTGCAAAAAAGGTAACTACAAAAGGTTGTCGTTTTTAAAGAATTTTTTGAGGAGCTTATGCAGAAACAATCACGTTTTGCATTTTTGATATGTGACAAAGCTATACATTTTTTAAATCGAACACCTTATAAATTATTTTTCGGTTTTATAGAACTCTAGAAATACCCAGATGTATTTTCATGGTGTTATTATGCAAGATAAGGAAAAAGAACTTGATAGTAGTCAGTTGAAACTGAGTTCTTGTACAAAAATGATTTTTTCGCAGAACGAAAAACAATATGTATATATATATATATATATATATATATATATATATATATATATATATATATATATATATATATATATGTACAAGGATGGATTAAAAAATTCGCGGCCTAGTCAAGAAAACAAAATAAAATACGTACAAAAAATATTTTTATTTTTCCACGTAATCTCCACCTGGCTCTATGCACTTCTTCCACCGGCTTTCCAAAGCTTCCATACCTGTTTGAAAAAAAGTTTCCTCAAAGTCCTGGAACAGATGAAAGTCCGAAGGTGCGAAATCAGAAGAATAAGCCGGGTGGGGCGGCAATTCGAAACCACAATCACGAATTTAAGCCACAGACTCAACAGACGTGTGAATGCGAACGTTGTCCTGATGAAATAAAACTTTCATTCTCAGTAATCCTGGGCATTTATCTTTAATTTCTTGACGTTAACGACCCAAAAGGGTGCAGTAGTAAGTCGAGTTTATTGTTTCGTCTTTCGGAAGGTAGTCCATAATAATACCTTTAGCATCCCAAAAAACTGACACCATCACTTTTCCAGACGACATAATTGCCTTCGTTTTCTTTGGGGTCGGTTTACCAGATTTTTTCCACTGGTTGGATTCTTGTTTTGACTCTGAAGTATAGTGGTGAACCCAGGTTTCGTCCATCCAGGCATCGTCACAAACCTGTTAAGAAAATCTTGCAGATCAGCCTCAAACATCTTCAAATAGTCTCGAAAAATCGTGAGTTGAATTCGTTTTTGTTCTACTGAAAGCAATCTGGGGACCGACCTGGCGGAAACCTTAGAAAATCCGAGTTCGTTGTCAATAATGTTTTGTGTTCGTTCATACAAGATGTCTATAGTGTCTGCAATCTCCGTGATAGTTAATCTACGGTCTGCGATGCTCTCTCGTCCACGTTTAAATTCTGCAACCCATTTTTCTCACAGTGATGTATGAAGGAGCAGATTCCCCTAGTGTTGTTTTTATATCATTGTGGATCTCGTTTGGTGTTAATCTTTTTTTAAACAGGTACTTCATGATCACACATTGTTCAATTTTTTCCATTTTTCCAAAAACGCTGCTCGTGGTCTAACTAAACTCGTTCTAACCTAAAAACCACAAATTCTACAGCAACAAAATTTTACGCTGTGACAACCAAAGAAAGTATGAACTTATTGAGGGTACTATAATAAAAATATTATAAACCCATATACAAACTGTCACATTCATCAGTTTTTATTGTATCTTTGTTCCTTTAAGATTCTAGAAACCGTCTCGCGCCAACGGGGCCTATTTTCAGCAATTCTGGTGGTATTTCCTCCTTGATGTAGGGTGAAGTGGACCAAATCTATCCATCTAGACGGGGAATGCCCTAGCTTGCGTTTACCCATAGACTTTCCCTGTACAACTAATTTCTCCATGTTGCTGTTTTTTTTATCGTTCACCTCCCCACATGAGTTGGAATTTTACCTTTTTTATATCCTAAGGATATCGGCGAGGATATCGTAATACCCGTCACCGTTGTTCAAGTGCCGAAACATACATTTTTGTATTTTCACAACGCGGTAGTGCAGCCACGGACGTTATTGCATTTCTACAAACAACTACTACCTATGTAAATGACCAGGCCAAATATACTAAAATAAATTAATAAATAAGTATACCGACTTACCGAGATTGGAACCCGAGACCTTCTGCACAGCAAGCAAGTACTACGCCACGGAACCACGGCTGCCATCTCGAGATGTGCCCGAAAAATTTTAAGAATCGAGCTGATGTTATGCTGCTTAAACGATTTGATGATTTTTAAAATTTAAACATTTGTTCGGTGAGCCGTCCAAGGGAGCCGTAACATTCTTCACCAACACCACATCTTAGAGGCGTCAATACGACGTCTATCGATGGCTTTTATGGCCAACGACTAGAAGCGTACCAGAAAACAGAGAACACTAAAGAATGTACCAGTGCTATTTTGGTTTTCGAGGATATTTGTCCATCCTTCCATATTTTCGTAAATTGGATCATCGCCGAACGGCCCAACTGTATTTGCCGTCAAAACTCCATCTCATAGCTTCCAGAACAGTTGCTAACAGCACCCATAAAGTTATTGTTCGAAATCAGCAATATATCAAGGTCTAAGTGCATTTATATTTGGTCTATTAATGATCGTCACTTTGGATTTAGAGTGAATCACTTTCAATCCAAATTCCTTGCTGATTGTCACGAGCAATCAAGTGTCGTCAGCAGACCGGAGGTTTATTATTCGAGTACCTCCTATAGTAATTCCTCCAGTCCAGCCATTTAGTACCTCTCTCATTAGTTCTTCAATTAAGATGTTAAATAATATTGTTGTTAAATAATTGAGGAGACAAGATACACCTTTCAGGATTCTTGCTGCAATGGATATATATATATATATATATATATATATATATATATATATATATATATATATATATATATGTATGTATATAGTATGTATATATATATATATATATATATATATATATATATATATATAACTACATCTTAACGAGAACAATGTTTAAATGAAAGAAAATAGTAATATAAAGAAGTGAAAACTATCAAAATCTGAAAATTCCATTTTCGATTAAATTATAAGTAGCTATAATCTGAGAACCAAAATAGATTGGATGTCAATAATTGCGACCACACTAGTTTGAGATATGCTACATCCAGTCACAGAGTCTACTTCCTGCCGTTGAGTAAAACGAAAAAAAAAAAGTAGGAAAATAATTGGAATTCAACCCGCTTCTTGCTCACAAATTCGGAATGCACATTATTCACAAGTTTTTGCATTGTTTTTTTCTGTTATTTTAAATTATAATCTTTTTAAAGTTACTAATTCTGAAATCCCAGGACTGTAATAAATAATAATAATTTGAAAAATTAGCGTTTGTCAATTATAAACAAGAAATTAAACTTAAAAACAATTTTTTCTATATGAAATGGAATTTCAGCTTCCAAAGGTTGTAAAAAATTCAATTTAGAAATTTTAATTGCTATTTGCAAATGTCAATATATTTTGTTTAATTAAAAATTATGTCTGTAACTCTTTCTGAGCCACAAAATTTTAAATTTACAATCAGGCTTAGAGAGTGAAAAATAGAATATATGTACATAAGAAATATTTATTTAAAATTATTATAACGAGAGGTAAGCACAACGGAAATATACCGAATGTCATAGAAGGAAAAGAACAATCGCTAACTTAAATACATTTCCAAGAATATGTAACCACATCTTAACGAAAACATTATTTAAACGAAAGAAAATAATAATACAAAGAGATGAAGCTATGAAAATCTGAGAATAAAAAATATTAGAAGCATATATTTTCTTAGATCCTAAGTTTACTATATAATTATTACTATTACAAATAGACTAAAATTAATTGTTTTAAACGTTCAACATATCCCTCATTATATTTAAGGTATTTTCTATAATCTCGTTCTTTTCCTTCTACGACTGCCAAAATGATTCCTTGGTCTTCACCTTTTAAAATCGTATGTAATTTTTTTCCTTCAAATAATTGACTGTTAAATTTCTCGCACCTTTTAATTTATTTTTTAGGAAGATGTTCAGCACAGTGAAATATGGGCTATTTAATAGTCGTCATAGTCTTTCAAGTCTGTCTCTTAATGAAATGAAATTTTTATCTTAACAATTGTTTTCTGCTAGAATGCTGTGTGGCGTAACTCCATTCTACCTTCCGATTATTTTCAACAATTTATGTTATTATTTCCAAGTGTGATTCCTTATGTAAATTTATTTTTAAAAGTTATTGCCTTATTACTCTACCGTTCAATATACGGCACCAAACTGTCGTCTTGTTGTCTTAATTTAGCTCGAGGTTGACCGTTGACCTAATAGTGAACATTTCTTATGTTAAAAATTATGGCTATTGAGACAACCGACTTATTAGTCCAAACAATTTTATTAAACAGTCACTCATCTTGTTGCATACAGTGCATTGTTTCAGTCTGGAAGGAAAAATAATAGAAAAAGTGGACGCATTTGTATATCTGGGTCAAAGAATCCAACAGTCAAAGAACAATCTGACAGCAGACCTGCAAAGAAGAATATCACTCCAGTCGGAAATACCAAACACGCTGAAACCAAAGACCTTTGACCAATACGTGTTGCCAGTTTTAACGTACGGCACAGAAACTTGGGCCCTCAATAAAAATATCGTATATAAGGTACAGGTAGCACAAAGGTCCATGGAAAAAAAGATGCTAAACGTTTAAACTACGAGATCATATACAGAATACTGAAATACGAAGAAATCCAAAGTAACCGATGTAATAGAAAGACTATATACCCTAAGATGGAATTGGGCTGGACACGTAGAGAGAATACAAGATAACAGATGGACGCGTAGGATCATAGAATGGACACCCAGAGAGAATAAGAGAAGTAGAGGGAGACCGCAGACCAGGTAGACGGACGACATAAAACGGATGGCAGGGCACGATTGGATGGGGAAAACACAAAACAGAGAAGAATGGAACCACTTAAGGGAGGCTTACGTCCGACGATTGACAGAATAAGGTGCAGAAGAAGAAGAAGATACATTAGTATGTGTATTCCTAGCGCTTTGGGAGGAATTAAGCGACCTACATCCATTTAATACTTTCCATGGAAATACTTCTAGAAAAGACTCAAGTCGCCAACCGTTTTCCGATGTTCCAAAGAATCACTTCCAATTAGGTGAGCAGCTCTCTTTTGAATAGATTCTAACAAATGCAGTGTATGTTTGGGAGCAGAACTCCAAACATGGGAGTGTTATTCCGTCGTTTGTCGACCTTTATGTTTGTACAGGATTGACAGTTGTTGTGAAGTGTAAAGCTATCTAGTTCGAAATAATATTCCCAACTTTTGAATAGCGCTTTTTTCTATGCCTGCAATGTGTTCATGTCAAAACATATTTGTTTTTAAGTTAACGCCCTCAATTTGAATGAGCATACTAGAGGAATCGAGTATCATGACGTATCTATGTCGGTTTCAGCAACCTTAACTTCTTTAGAAAAAACATCAGCCTGGGTTTTTGTATCGTTCAGTCCTACCTGGTTACTGTCACTCCAAGATGAAATATTTTCCGAGTCTTTGATAAGTTGAGAATCTTCCTACTATCTGCAGATATTTGCATAAGTACGGGTGTTCGAGCGTTCGATAATAATCAAGAAATAAACCCACTGTCATCTGCAAGGCTGCAAATTGGATTCCTTTAATTGTTAATGTAAATGAGAAAGAACGTAGGCGACAGTATGGAGCCATGGGGCACACCGGTATTGATAGTGAAGGTATTAGTAAATCCGTCGACTGCTACTCGTAAAGAACGCTGCATAAACATAAGAACCATAAAGGAGACCTTTTAGATATATCATAAGAGCGTAGCTTAGCCAACAATCAGTCATACCAAAAACGGTCGAATGCCTGGGATCTGTCAAATGCAATCGCTCGACATTCTGCAAAATAATCAATTGCCTTGCTCCAAACATGATTTACATAAGTTAAAACATCTCCTGTTGATCTGTGGTTTGATGGTTGCTGATAATATTAAATTCTTCTAGATATAGATAGTTTCAGATTCAGATACGAGGCATGTTTTTTAAGTAAGTACCGTTTTGCGATTCCGCCGCCGCAGCGATACGGTCGGCGTTCCGCGCATGCGCGCTGGTAACCTACATCTCATGTCTACGCACTGACGCCATTACAGTCTGATTCTTCATTGTATACGTTGTTTACTGAGTGTTTAAGATGCCTCCGACAATCGTGAGTCCCGCCGATTGTGAAGTACGGGCTGTTATACGATTTCTTAGTGCTAAAGGCGTAAAACCGATCGATATTCATCGTGAGATCTGTGAAGTTTACGGACAAAACATTATGAGTGATGGAATGGTAAGGAAATGGGTGAGAGCATTTAAAGATGGCCGCACAAATGTGCATGATGAAGAACGGAGTGGGCGTCCTTCGGTCGTTAATGAAGATTTGGTGCAGAAAATGGACGAAAAGGTGAGAGAAAACAGACGCTTTACAATTTCATCATTGTGCGACTGCTTTCCTCAATATTCTCGTAGTGTTTTGTATCGCTTGTGACCGAGAACTTGAATTACCGGAAATTGTGTTCACGTTGGGTTCCAAAAATGTTGACGGATTTGCACAAAACCCAACGTTTAGGCAGTGCATTGACTTTCCTTGAGCGGTACCACAATGAAGGTGAACATTTTTTAGACCAAATTGTTACTGGTGACGAAACATGGGTGGCCTACGTCACACCAGAATCGAAACAACAATCCATGGAATGGCGACATTCATCATCACCCAAAAAAGTGAAGTTTAAGCAAACAATTTCTGCCCGCAAAATCATGTGCACAGTTTTTTGGGACAGAAAAGGAGTATTGCTAGTGGAGTTTCTGCCTCGTAATGAGACAATCAATGCAGCGTCTTATTGTGAGACATTGAACAATCTGCGTCGTGCAATCCAGAACAAAAGACGTGGCAAGTTGAGTAAGGGTATCGTTTTGCTGCATGACAATGCCCGTCCACATGTGGCTAATCGGACCAAAGATCTCATCAAATCTTTTAAATGGGAAACTCTAGATCATCCTTCATACAGCCCTGATCTGGCGCCCAGCGACTACCATTTGTTCCTGCACTTGAAGAAGCACCTGGGTGGTCAGCGTCTTCAAGACGATAACGAAGTCAAAACATTTGTGATACAGTGGTTAACAAGTCAGGCGGCAGAATTTTATGAGGAGGGTATTCAAAAAACTGGTGCCACGTTATGACAAGTGCCTCAATATTCACGGAAATTATGTAGAAAAGTAGATTAAGGTACAGGCTTTCATGTAAAAATAAAATTATAGCGATATCTTTGCACGTCTTTTTTTAATTCCAAAACGGTACTTACTTAAAAAACATGCCTCGTATATATCTCTCTCGCATCGTTGCTCTGCTCCGAGCGTCGTAACCTCTATTCCGTTGTGTGTGTGTGTCCCAGAATTTACAACTGAATCGGTGGTAATAGCCGGACACTATTTTGGATGTTAAGATCGATCAGAACAGACATGAAATTCTGAGCAACCGCCTGTAGCATGTAGTTTCGAAAGCATACTGCATTAATAGTCCGTATGCGGCTATATTAGTGAATTGACAAACCTTTCAACTTTCCATACGTTGCTTAGGCTTGTCATTGCAGATTGGCCATCGCTATCCTTCTTTTAATTTCTTCTTCGCAGCCCCCTTGTTATAAATTCTGGCGCCTAAGTCTTCAGTGGTATATCGTTGACTTTGTTGAGAGGAGGTAAAATCTTAGCTCGATCTACTATGAGAAGAGAACATTTCTTGCGATTTAGTGAAAGGCCGACATTTGCGCTAACCTTTTCGATTCGATGGAGCAGTGCAACCATTTCTTCTTCGGAGCTAGCCATTATTGTAGTATCATCAGCGTATCTTATGTTCGAAAACTTCTTGCCTCCTAATGATACCCCTCCATTCCACTCTTCCATCGCTCTGCAGATAACACAGGCCGACAAATTTTTTACCCAGAAACCAGAATATACTTTTCCGAAAGTTTTTGATGCCCTAAATTCGAATCCCTGGTCAGAATTTCTCTGATGGCTTCGGTTTTCGAGATATTCTAACCTAAAAGTTCGAAAATCACGGTTTTTTCGAGATATTTGAGGTTGTCTTACATCGAAATATATTTTTTAATGAAACCATTAACGGGGTCCGAAAGAACTACTTTTCCTCTTCAAAACAAATTTTGATTTGTCTGGATATCTTATTTTATCTTTGAGAAATCGTATATTGAATTTAAGTAGTTAGACTTATTTCTCGATTTTTGGAAAATGAAAGGCATCGAATAAATACAATTCTTCGATGCATTAACTTTTCTATTTGTTCATTAAACTCCAAATAAGTCTAATGTGAAACATCCTTTACCACAAATTAACAGTCGTTACAAAATTTAATGCATCGAATAAATGTATTTATTTGATGCCTTCCATTTTCCAAAAATCGAGATATAAGTCAAAATACTTAATTTCAACATACGATTTCTCAAAGACGAAAAAGGATATCCGGACAAGTCTAAATGCGTTTTGAAGAGGAAGGGTAGTTCTTTCGGAACCCATTAATGGTTTGATAAAAAAGAATACCTTTCGATATAATATAACCTCAAATATGTCGAAAAACCATGATTTTCGCACTTTTAGGTTAGAATATCTCGAAAACCGGAGCCATCAGAGAAATTCTCGGATTCGAATTCAGCGCGTCAAAAACCTTCGGAAAAGTATATTCCGGTTTCTGGGTAAAAGGTTTGGCCAAATTTTGTCGGCCTATGTAATCCATTCACCATATGTATTGAACAGTAGTGGAGACAGGATACAACCCTGCCTCACCCCCTTTCCGACTTGGAATGGCTTAGACAGATTTTTCTCAACTCTAACGTAAGCGATATGGTTGCTATATAATTTGTAGATTAAGAAGACCAGATGGTTTGGTGTCCCCATTTCTTGAAGAGTTCTCCAGAAGTGATCTTACTGTACTGTGTTGAAGGCCTTTGTATAAGTTTAGGAACCAGAACATGGCAGAAGCATTATATTCGTGGAACTTTTCTATCATTGTCTCACATTGATTAGCGGTTCTCTTGTGCCTCCAACGAGTACAAAACCTTAGAGAATCTGAGACAAGAGAATTGGTTGATATTACATTCTTGCATAATAAAACGGTTAATTTTCTGAAAATAATATTAAATCCAATTGGCGTTAGATAATTCTGTTAGATGTATATTGGCAAAAAACCTGTCATGTGTAACTAGGTTAAATAAAAAATATGTATTCCTATCTTAATTTCGGTGATATTGATCATTATTTAAATAGAAAATTCTGTAACTGAATGTAAAGAATAAAATTTTGTAGGAGCCACTTTGACTCGCGAAAATAGCACGATAAATGGATAGTCTTAAATTCTTTCCAAAATGAGATAAAACGAAAAAAACAATTGCTAGTAAATCCGCCATGGCCGCCTAAATCTAAAATGTATATACATATATATATATATATATATATATATATATATATATATATATATATATATATATACATATATATATATATATATATATATATATATATACATATATATATATATATATATATATATATATATATATATATATATATATATATATAAAACAAAGTCGGGTTAGTTACACCATTTATAACTCAAGAACGGCTGTACCGATTTTAATGATCTCTGATTTGTTGGATTCGTCTCCACCCCGAATAGCAGAATAACTATAAAAATAGTGAGAAAATAGCATATTCAAATCTAGAAAGATACTGAAATATATAGAAAATACTCGAATCGAAATGTAAACAAAAATACAGAGAACAAATGACAACAACTGTCAAATAGATTGGTCTCAATCATTCCAGATCATTCGGTCCATCAGTCATCCGTACCACAAGATTGACAACACAGAATGTATGAGAAACTCTCGGAACATTCCAGTGCCGCTGCCTGTCAGTATATAAGCTGTAAGTCGCGAAAGTGTAAATTTTTTTTTATTTCATGTTGCCTGTGATCTGTTTTGAAAAAAGCATATAAAGGTTAGTTCAGGTTACCGCTCGATTTGTTTGTTTTGTGCGAGTGTTATTAATAAATCTTATTGTGCAAGTATTATTATTAACAATGCCGCGACCCAGAAGATATAATCTTTCCCAACAAAGCCGTAATGCAATTAGGCTTCGGAACATTGCGAATCAATCCACTGAAGAAGAACGAGAAATCGCAAGAAAAGAGCGCCGCGTTAGTATGGCCCGACTTCGTGCTTCTCAAACACAAGAGCAAAGAAAGGCAGCCCCTGGAACGGCTCGATTGGCAATGAGAAATCGTCGAGCTTATAGCACAGATCAACAACGAGATAATCTTCGACGCGCAAGAAGAAATGCTTCAAGTGTTGATTTGAATCGAGCAGCGTTTCTATGCGATTGCACAATTGATTACAGCTCGCATCCTTTCGTTCGCATTGGTCCAATGGACGTTGTTTGCGAGCACTATAGCGCATTGAAGTTTGCTGGAGAAACGCCTGGATTGTGCTGCCTTAATGGCAAAGTGAAATTGCCATTATTGACTCCGCCACCTGAGCCATTGCATTCATTGCTTCGTGGCGAAACACCAGAATCACGACATTTTCTAGCGAACACTCAAAAATACAATGGCTGTTTTCAAATAACTTCATTTGGGGCAGACATTATCGAAGAACACGGATTTAATCCGACATTCAGGGTAATTTATGTTGAAGAGAGTAAATGTTCATTTTCTTTAAAAGATTTAAAATAAAAAAATTTGCTCAAATGTAGGTTCAATTATAGGTGGAAAAGTTTTGTTAGGTCTCTGTATTTGCCTCTAAAGTAAATAAGGCATGTTAACATTTTAAAAAATTTGTGATTATAAATCAGTAATACTGACTTCGCTTTCGACTTTACAGATTCAAGGCCAGATTCACCATCGAATTGAATCATTGCAACCTCTTGAAGATACACAGCATAAATTCTTACAAATGTACTGCATGGGCAATATAGAGGAACAACTTGATCGGCGTCAAGAGATCAACACAGCAATGAAAAGAGCAATTCTTCAAGATCTGCAGCAACTACTTCATGAACATCATGCATTAGTCAGGCTGTTCAAGACGGCGTTGGAGCGCATGCCAAATGATGACTACAAAGTCGTGATCAGAGCGGATAAACGACCAGCTGGAACACACGAACGAACATTTAACGTTCCAACAATAGATGAAGTTGCAATCCTGATTGTTGGTGAAAACTTGGAACACTCGATATTGTGCTTACACGTCGCGATACTGGGCAACTGCAACAAATATATGAAACACACCGTTCATATGACACGTTGCAATACCCGCTGATGTTTTGGCTAGGAGACGATGGATATCACTTCAATATCAAGATGATAAATCCATTGAATGGTGAATATCAATATCATAGTTTTCATTTCAACATGACATAAAGTTTCCAAAAAAAAGTAGAACCACTCCTAATTTCCCAGAAAGTCGTAAGAGGGATTAGGGGCTGTTTTTGGAGAATATTGGGCAAAGGGCTGGCAACTAATCTTAAATCATTTATCTTAACCCCTTTTAAATATGCCAAAAGTGACCTTCGGGGATTTAGTGATCACACGGTTCTGTCCACCCCTTCAGGGAATACGGACGTGAGCTTTACTTCCAAGATACTAATTTTACTGTTTTTATTTCAGGTGAGGAAACTACCAAGAAGGTTAGCTCGATGAATTATTACGCATATCGTTTGACGATTCGTCAAAATGCTGACAACTATTTGCTGCGATTTCGTCGATTGCTTCAGCAATATTGCGTCGACATGTACGTCAAAATCGAAACGGAGCGCCTAACTTTCGTTAGGTTGAACCAAGCCAAACTGCCTTCGGAGGAGTATATCTATTTACGCGATGCAATTAGCACCGAAGGAGATGCAGCTAATGTTGGTCGATTGACTATTCTACCGGCGACGTACACAGGTAGCCCGCGTCATATGCATGAATATGCGCAAGATACAATGACATATGTTCGTCATTACGGTCGGCCAGATCTATTCATTACCTTTACGTGTAATCCAAAATGGAAAGAAATTGTTTAAATGCTGCTTCCCGGACAAACATCAAGTGATCGGCACGACATCACCGCACGTGTCTTCAAGCAAAAAATCCGGTCACTGCTAATCTATATTGTTAAGCAACGCGTCTTTGGGGATACTCGATGCTGGATGCATTCAATCGAATGGCAAAAACAAGGCTTGCCGCATGCACACATTCTTATTTGCTTAGTCGAAAGAATTCGACCAGACCCATCTATATGCCGAGATTCCTGATCCCGAAACTAATCCAGACCTACATGATGTAATTACGAATATGATTCATGGACCGTGTGGCGCCATCAACCCCCAATCACCGTGCATGGCCGACGACAAGTGTTCCAAACGTTATCCACGAAAATTAACGGCGGAGACCATCACTGGCAACGATGGTTATCCACTGTATCGGCATCGATCACCCGATGATAACGGTTGAACTATCACAACGAAAGTGAAAGAAAACGATTTCGTGGTCGACAACAGATGGATTGTTCCATATTCGACACTTCTTTCCAAAACATTCAAGACACATTGCAACGTTGAGAATTGCAATTCGGTGAAGTCCATCAAATACATCTGCAAATATGTCACGAAAGGCAGCGATATGGCGGTTTGCACTTGACCGAACATTGAAAGATCTACGCAATGACTCGAGATGTTTTGGAGACGCAATGATTTTACTGTCTGGCAATTTCTACCAAACACTGCCAGTCATTCCAAGATCGACTGTTGCCGATGAAATAAACGCTTGCCTCAAATCATCAAATCTGTGGCGCTATGTGAAGAAATTTCAGCTGGCAGCAAACATGAGAGTTACATTGCTGAGCGATCCATCTGCTGAAGATTTCTCCAAGCAATTGCTGACTATCGGTAATGGCCGTGGTTCTATCGACGAATCGAGCGGATTGATTTCATTTCCTCCGAATTTTTGCAATTTCGTCTCATCGAAAGACGAGCTCATCAACAAAGTGTTCTCGAACATCATTGCTAACCACAAAAATAACAAATGGTTGAGTGAGCGAGCAATTTTGGCGGCTAAGAACAAAGATGTGGATGATTTAAACTTCGTAATTCAAAATCAAATCGTTGGTACTCTGCATTCATTCAAATCTATTGACTGTGTAACAAACTAAGACGAAGCCACCAACTATCCAACTGAATTTTTAAACTCCTTGGATGTGCCTGGCTTACCACCGCACAATTTACAACTGAAGGTTAGCTCGGTAGTCATCATGCTTCGAAATCTAAACCAACCAAAACTATGCAATGGAACGCGTTTGGTGATAAGAAAACTGATGATCAATGTGATTCACGCGATGATACTCAAAGGAAAATTCGAAGGTGAGGAAGTTCTCATTCCCGAGGATTCCGATGATCCCAACCGATATGCCCTTTGAGTTTAAACGATTTCAATTTCCGATTCCTCTTGCATTCACCATGACGATTAACAAATCACAAGGCCAACCTTGAGTGTTTGTGGTCTGGATATAGAAAATGCATGTTTTTCTCATGGTTAATTGTACGTGGCATGTTCACATGTCGGCAAACTTTCCGCTTTATTTGTTCTTGCGCCTGATAACAAAACGAAGAATGCCATATATCACAAGGTGCTTCACTGAAGAGAATAAACCCGAGTGCAACCCATGCAGCAAAATACATAGCTTCAATAAAGCAAATGACTTGCTGATTCGCCATTGAAATACTCGATTTTTGTACTTTTATTGAATTTTTATTTTCTTTATATATATTATCCTAATAAACTATTGAACTTAGCTAAAAGTTAACATGACGTTCATTGACTGTTAAGCGGTACGAAGTTCGCCGGGTCATCTAGTATATATATATATATATATATATATATATATATATATATATATATATATATATATGTATATATATATATATATATATATATATATATATATATATATATATATATATTTATATATGTATATATATGGGTTACAGGGAAAGTCGTCCTAGATAATTAAGGACGTTATAGTTTAGGTCGTTTTTGACCGATTTGATTCTATGACATGATGTCCTAAACTTAACCGTTTTCGAGATATTGAAGTTTAAAGATTTTCTAAAAAAAAAACATGTTTTTTTGCTTTTATATCGATTTTTTTTTATTAGAGGTTCTCGAGTGCGATTTTTTGGTTATTTTTAGTTAGTCTGTATGTCAAGTATCAAAAATCATCAAAAAAATTTGAACTAGTTACTAACAGTTTCAAATTGCGGCTTGTTAATGTTTCTAAATTACGAATTTTTACCAAGTGTTTCCTACTTTAAATCAATAAAGAGAAAAAAAAAAATGTATGGAAGTTATTCTGCAAATTATGTTAAAAACTTTTACGTCTTTTTAGCTATCAAAAAAGGTATAATACTAGGAGTTTAATAGGAAAACTGTACACAGAATGACACCTAAAGCGGACTCGGGTAGCAAAAGGTAAATTTTTAGTTCTAGGTGAAAATACGAAAAATACACCAATAAAACAAAAAACCTTGCAATTTAATATTTTTTATTAATTATAATTCATGTTCTATATGGTCGCCCCTATTTCTAACACAAAATTCTCATTCTTTTTCTTAAATTACTTTTCACAACGCTGGTTGTGAGGTGCCGCCTCATTTCGTCAGCCGCATCAATTATTTTTTGTCTTAGGACATCCACGTTTTCGATAGGAGTCATCTGGTCGTATACGAGACTTTTCATATGACCCCACACATAAAAATCCATCGGTGTTAGGTCTGGGTTTCTCGCCGGCCAAGGTATGGGTCCGCCTCTTCCAATCCATTTGTTGGGATAATTGTCATTGAGCCATGTACGAACACTTCCTCTGTAGTGAGCTGGGCAGCCATCGTGTTGAAAGTACATGTTTTGTCTAAAACCAATAGGTAGGTCTTCCATCAAGTTAGGTAAATCGTTCCGCAAAAAATTGTCATATTCCTCGCCATTCAAATTATCTGGCAGGAAGAATGGCCCAACCAAATAATTTGAAATTATACCCATCCACACATTTAAGCTGAATCTTTTTGTGATCCTTTCGTTCTTTTTTGTTTGGATTGCCTTCCTCTTTAGAAGCCCAATAGTGGGCATTGTGGTAGTTTGTAAGTTCGTCTTTCTCGAATTTCGACTCGTCAGTATAGTATTTTCTTAAAAAAAGATGCATCTTCGACATCGGTATTGAGCATAAATCTGCAGAATTCTAATCGTCGCAACGGATCCCCTTCTTCAATGACTTGCACGGGCGTATAGTGGTAAGGGTGTTGCCCAACAGTATGCATTACAAACCATACCTTCCACTGCGAAATACCAAGCTGTTGTGCTACAACATTTGTAGATGTGGTTGGGTCCACCTCAAAGAGACGTCGTATTTCGTTTTCTTCGTCTTCCTCAAAGATACGTGGTCGTCCCATGTCAGTCCTCCGTCTTTGTACGGAACCAGTTTCTCGTAGTCTTCGATAAGTTCCATCAAATATGCTAACATCAGGTACACGACGAGTAGGATATCGCAGAATGTATTCATCACGTGCACGCGACGACACTCGTTCGCAAAATCCGTAACACATTAGGATGTCCGCATATTCGTCGTTGGTATACGTTGCCATATTCACAAGCAGAGATCAAAATCCAGTTACGAGCCAATTCACACAGTCAGAAGATGAAACACAGATATTTTTGAAAAGCACGGTATAGCACATCTACCACGGACGAATCGCATGACCAGACTAAAAATCATTCAATAATGTTTCGTGAACAGAAAAATGTCACTCGCACAGAGAGCCGGAAAAAATGCTTACCCAACCCTTTTTATTGGTAAGGTAGTAAACCGGTAATTGGTAGTATCTAAATTCTATTATTATGTTACTCTACATTTGGGCCTATTAAAATCTAATTTTCTTAGAATTTTCAATAGATCCAGTAGATATTATACCGTTTTAGATAGCTAAAAAGACGTAAAAGTTTTTAAAATAATTTGCAGAATAACTTCCATACATTTTTTTTTTCTCTTTATTGATTTAAAGTAGGAAACACTTGGTAAAAATTCGTAATTTAGAAACATTAACAAGCCGCCATTTGAAACTGTTAGTAACTAGTTCAAATTTTTTTGATGATTTTTGATACTTGACATACAGACTAACTAAAAATAACCAAAAAATCGCACTCGAGAACCTCTAATAAAAAAAAATCGATATAAAAGCAAAAAAAACATGTTTTTTTTTTTTAGAAAATCTTTAAACTTCAATATCTCGAAAACGGTTAAGTTTAGGACATCATGTCATAAAGTCAAATCGGTCAAAAACGACCTAAACTATAACGTCCTTAATTATCTAGGACGACTTTCCCTGTAACCCTATATATATATAGATTTATATATATATATATATATATATATATATATATATATATATATATATATATATATATAATATTCTATCTTAGAAATTTCGGCTTGCTAATAAATCTGTAAACTAAACAATTTTATTTTGAAGTGAAAATTGAGTATTGGAAAATGAAAAATAGGCTGGCGCTTTCGAAACTTTTTCTCCTTATAAAATTTTCAAGCACTCGGAAACATATATTGCTTCTGGTAGTAAAGAAAAAACTTTTTTGTTATAAGTCAAGTTTTTTTTTCACTAGTAGTTATTAGAGAATATCCACAGAACATGTTATCCAGTACTGACCAATTTGTTTCTTAATAACCAATTTGCTTGCTGTTTTTCAATTTTTACTGTATTACTACTTCAAAATTTGTTGTGAGAAAACTATTAATTTCTGTAGGGACCCAGTTTTAAAGAGATCCCTTTGAATGATATCCCCAAGTTTCCGAAACTTGGCTGGAAATACTATATCTTTTTAGTACATTGCCTCTTTGTAATTGTAGAATTCGGTTGAGTTAAAATATCGAAATACGATGCACTATGCAACTATGCAACGAATTTACATGCGATTCATCAAACCACTTGGAATAATTGTTTTTTTTTATATTTGGAAAGAAATTTATTAAACCAAATATGTGCCATTTTGTTGGATAACGTTCGGCCATTTTTCTGCCAACACCATAGTCCTATCACTGTCGAACTTCTGTGGTTTCTGGTCAAAAGCGAAATGAATAGTAGTCTAATGGTGTAAGGTCCTGGCTAGACGGTGGATGCATTAGAACTTCCCAGCCAAGCTCTCGGAATATTTACGGAGTCATCAGCGTGTGGTCTGGCGTTTTCATGATGGAAGACGACGCCATTTCTTTTCACTAGTTCCGGGCGATTTTTTCCAGTCACGTGCTTCAGTCTTCTCATTTGCTGAAGATAGATTACAGAATCTGGGCTACGCGTGATGCAGAATTCTCTTCCAATTCCACCACACAGCATCACCTTTATTGAAGTCAATCCGGGCTTTGCCATCGTTTGTGGATTTCCATCCTTTCTCGACCACGATCTATTTCACACATTCTTGTCGTACACGATTTACGTTTTGTCGCTCGTGAACAACCGCTTTATAAAAGGTCAAAATTCGTTACGTTTCTGCAAAGATTCGCAGATGGAAATTCGACTGAATTAATTTTTTAGCGTCACATAAAGTACAGTCTATCAAGTAAAAACGTAACCACTTCTTTTCTGGAAAAAATGTGTGAAGGACATTTTTTGCCATCGAAGAAACTTTTAACAAAGTTTTTCAACTCCACTGGGACCTGGAGGAAAACTCAAACAAACTCTAGGAGGTAAAACCTCTCGTGTTTCCCCCCATTTCACAATCTTGCAATGACTAGAAAGGAAAACACAGTCTGGAGAAGGCTTGCCGTGGGACACACTTATCTCACTCATATTTACTTATTAAAGGGAGAGCCTCCTTCCCTATGTCACATTTGCAACAACCAACTCACCATAAAACATATATTTGAATATCATCAAATCAGAACCGATCACGATATACCTCATCAACTAAGTCAAGTTCTCTCACAAATCAAAACTAAAATCAATAAAATTATCTCATTCCTCAAGGAAATATATATATATATATATATATATATATATATATATATATATATATATATATATATATATATATATATATGTTATATATGTATATATATATATATATATATATATATATATATATATATATATATATATGTATATATAAAACATAATTTAAGAAACATCCTTATGGAGCGCTAAATGACCTCTGCAGTCGATGCGTCAGGAACCTCTAAACACTAACTAACTAACTAAAATGATTTATCCCCTTCTGCAGAAACGATACCGACTTTTTAATATATTTAGCGGCCGCGGAATGTGACATTTTAGGTCCCTTTGAATGGGGACAACTGAAGTGCAAACAAGTGACTCATTTTGAATTTTATGTGATTTTGACGAAAGTTCGAAATCGACTGATACTTTTACTAAAATACGTCGTAGACAATGGTTCCCTCTACCGATTTTTTATTGAGTCACTAGAATCACATCTACCAAAAATGGATTATCGCGGACACGTTCATACTTGGCAAACTGTAGTAAACAAAAATCCTACCAACTTTTTTGTCATTGTTCGAACAGGAGGAGGCGCATGCTTGACATCGAAATTTCGAGAAGATAAGCAACTGAACCTTCTTTAAGCTGTTGATTGATTGACCATAGACAGCATGAATTTCTTCATAGACTCTAAATTAAGTTTAAATAAACGAATTCCCACAGTTTTTGCACGTATACTACTGTCAAATGTCAAACTTTCAACTGACGCTAAGTATGACCCGGTGTGACTTATGATACCTGAGATATAAGATACAAAAGCTATCTAACGAGAAAAAGTTGGATATTTCCTGGACAACCTGATTATAAATAACCAGTCAAGTGCAAGCTGAACTTGCGCAATTAATATTCCGTAGGTTGATTGTTACGGAGGTATAAAATGATCAATGATCAAGAACTTTCAACAAAATTTGTTTCGGATATTTACTAAAAACTTTTTTTGTTTTTCTTTATATACCAGATAAATTATTGAAGGTAATGCACTCGTGATAATTTTCGTTCAATCTACACCCCGTGGAGAATATTCCAGAATTTTTTCAAAATTTTTTAAGCAATACTTTTCGAGCTAAGGGGAAGACATCGATTTTTCGCGATTTTTTAAAAATAATACAAAGAAAAGTGTGCGCAAGTATTACATTATATATTTTTAAACAAGCTTTCATTTGACACCCCACTCGATGACCTAGTAAAAAAAATTTTTTTTCACTTCCGATTTCATCCCCCAAAACTCATCCCTTAAGTTAAAATTTAACTTTCAAAACTACACGGCTCTGATGAGGCCATCAATTTCTATATTAGTAGCAAATTTCAACTTTCTGTGTCAAATAGTTTCGGAGAAAATCGGGTTTGACAGACGGACGGACGGAAGGACAGCGAAGTATTCTTATAAGTGTTCCGTACTGAACACTAAAAATTGAGAAAGTGATTTATCCAGTATTTTCCTTGCAAACACGCAACTCTAAAATAAACCCAAAATTTGACTATCAGAATAACGTGAACTAACTTGAAGCGATTCAAGACGCACAAGCGTCTCTCCTGTAGCGCTTTAGAGATGTCCCTGCACCACATGTGCTATGTCCATATAAAAACTTAATACACTTCAATTTATTGTACAATAATAATACAAACAAAAAATTGTGATGAAAAAATAATTCATTTTCACATTCCTCGATTACAAGGAACTTGAAAAAAAATATAACACGATATATATTAAGCAACCCTCTAACTTTCTCATCCACTTTAACCATATATATATATATATATATATATATATATATATATATATATATATATATATATATATATATATGTATATATATATATATATATATATATATATATATATATATATATATATATATATGTATATATATATATATATATATATATATATATATATATATATATATATATATACATATTTTATTGTAAATAATACGGTTAAAATTAGTTCAGTACCTTAACCAAGAATCTAATCAAATGCTCGTAATACTTTTGAATCTATACAATATTTAACAACCCCCACACCTCACACCCCCTGGCTCTGTTAAAATGAAAAAATAACTTAATTTTTAAATTTTGCGACTCCAAGAACCCTGAAAATGACAGATAATACGTCATATGAGAAACAGCTTCTCTAACTTCCTCCTCCTTTAACCTCTTACAAGTTTATTTATTAATTCAATAAGAAAAAAAACGATCAAGTGCAAGTTGAACTTGCGCAATTAGTGTTCCGTACGTTGATTGCTTTTAAAATAAAAATTTTTGTTACTGAGATATAAAATGATCAGTGACTTCAAAAAACACACCCCAAATGAGTTTTCAATAAACTTTGTTTCCGATTTTTACTGAAAACTGATGACTTTGAAATTTTTATTTTTTTTTTATATACCAGATAAATTATAATTTTTTAATAATTACACTGGTCAACAAAAAAAAAGAAAAATTGCTTGTTTCCTGTGATTTTTTTTTTGTTTCTATCTCAAATTGACGCGTATTTTTTAAATATGGCAACAATTTTTCTCTAACAGCTTTTGTTTTTGAGTTATAGCTAACTACCCTCATTTACTATTTTTACTTAGATTTTCGTTTTTTATTGAACACTAAAATATATTTTGTTGTTGTTTTAGATATGGCTTCGTCAAGAAGATGTTGTGTGTTTAATCCCGATTGTTTTTGCTATATTTGTGGTGAATATATATTTGCAAAATATCGAAAACCTATATCGGACTCTGTGAAAACTGCTTATCATCAATACTTTAAAATAAAATTGTGTAATCAGGACAAGCCATGGGTTCCTCATATTGTATGCCAGAAATGTGTGGTATGTCTACGGTTATGGTCCAGTGGAAAAAGAGATGCAATAATGTTCGTATCACCCATGATTTGGCGAGAACCTCGAAACCATCATGACGATTACTACTTCTGCGTTGTGAAAATAAACGGAATTAACCCTGGAAATCGAAGTAAGTGGTCATATCCTAACTTATTTTCTGCTCAACGACCTCAATTAAAATCACAAGAGGTACAACCCAGCACATCTAAATCTTCTGATGATCCAAATCTCTGTGAACCCGAACGAAATACATCAAGTGAAGCCTCTGATTCAGACTACAAATGTAGCCTTTCAGAACCTCAACCATTTAATCAGAAAGAACTAAATGACTTAGTAAGAGATCTGAACTTATCAAAAGAAGCTTCTGAAATTTTAGCATCTTGTTTAAAAGAAAAAAATTTGCTTACTCCGGAAACCAACATTACATTTTATCGTACCCGAGAAAAAAATCTGTTACCGTATTTTTCTCAAGAGAAGGATTTAGTTTTTTGTAACGATATTGGTGGTATTTTGCAGCAGATGGGATTAAAACAGTACCAACCTAGTGATTGGCGTCTTTTCATAGACAGCAGCAAAAGAAGTTTAAAGTGTGTTTTGCTTCATAACGGTAACAAGTACGGATCTATACCTATTGCACATTCGACGACTTTAAAAGAAGAATACGTAAATGTTTCTAAGGTTATGGAAAAAATAAAGAGCTAAAGTAAGTATCAAGACCATAAATGGGCCATCATACTTCCACCACTTCATATTAAACTCGGCATAATGAAACAGTTTGTGAAGGCGCTTGACAAAAGTGGCGAATGTTTTAATTTTCTTTCACGCAAGTTTCCAGGATTAAGTTCAGAAAAATTGAAAGCTGGTATTTTTGATGGGTCACAGATTAGGCAACTCGTGAAAGATCCTAATTTTGTTAAATCAATGACTGAAGTCGAATCCAAAGCTTGGAATTCATTTGTTTTGGTTATGAGTAGCTTCCTAGGCAAAAAGAAATCTGACAACCATGTCGAGTTTGTTGAGTGCATGCTATCGAACTTGTAAGAGCTAGGGTGCAACATGAGCATAAAAATCCACTTCCTGCACTCGCATTTAGACCGATTTCCACAAAATCTGGGTGATTTTAGTAAGGAGCAGGGTGAAAGATTTTATCAGGATCTTCGGACAATGGAAGAGCGTTATCAGGGGCGGTGGGACTCACATATGATGGCAGACTTCTGCTAGAGTTTGCAGCGAGATCTACCTAAAGTCGTTCATTCAAGGAATTCTTATAAAAGATCATTTGCTAGTGTTCAATAGAAATTTTGTTAACATAATGTATTATTTTTTTGGCAAAATAATAAAACTGTATATTTTAAAAGGTAAAGCTGTTAGCAATCTTCCAGTATTTTTTTCTTAGTCAGGGCCATAGAAATACCCAATAACAGAAAAAAAAATAAAGGAAACAAGACTTGTGTTGACCAGTGTTATTAAAGGTAATGCACTCGTGATAATTTTCGTTCACTCTACACCCCGTAGAGATTATTTCAGAATTTTTTCAAAATTTTTAGATCAGTACTTTTCGGTAGAAAGGGTTACACAGCGATTTTTCGCAATTTTTTAAAAATAATGCAAGAAAAGTGTATGAAAGTACTACATTATATATATTTTTGAAGTCATATTTTTACAAGCTTTCATTTGACACCCCACTCGATGACCTAGTAAAAATTTTTTTCACTTCCGATTTCACCCACCAAAACGAACCCCTTAAGTCAAAATTTAACTTTCAAAACTACACGGCTCTGATGAGGCCATCAATTCCTATATTAGTGCCAATTTTCAACTTTCTATGTCAAATAGTTTCAGAGAAAATCGAGTGTGACAGACAGACAGACACTGAAGTGATCTTATAAGTGTTCCGTACGGAACACTAAAACTATTAAAATCACAAAAAATTCGATCGATACCTAATACTTTCACCTCCTTTCCCTGAAGAAATATCAAGGCAAAGAAAGTAAAAGTACAAAATAATACTTTTTTATCTTATAAAATAGATATCTCTTTGCTTATAAAGAAAGTATAGTTGGTGAAGGAAAATGTTGCTGTTATCACCCCTGAAGGAAAAGAGATAAACAATCTGCTGATACCTCATATACAAGTTATTAAAAAAAACTTATCGAATAAAACTTACAATCGAAATAAATAGGAGACTACCTAAAATCAAATATGTCAATATATACATACATATATATATATATATATATATATATATATATATATATATATATATATATATATATATATATATATATATATGTATATATAATACATCAAAATTCCAGCTTTCAATATGTATATATATATATATATATATATATATATATATATATATATATATATATATATATGTATATATATATATATATATATATATATATATATATATATATATATATATATATATATACAGAAATTAGGCCATCTTAAATTTTTTTAAACGGAAAGCCCTGTATAATATTATACCATGTCTAAATTGAACTGTTTTGGAATTATTGATATTTGAAATTAAGGTGATCAAATTCAAAAAAAAAAGATTTAGTGTCAGCTAACGACTTAGCGCGTCAAAAAATGATTTATTGACGAAAACGTTTATTGCTGCATTTTGAGAAACTGCAATTTGAACGTAATATAAATAATATATATATATATATATATATATATATATATATATATATATATATATATATATATATATATATATACATATATATATATATATATATATATATATATATATATATATATATATATATATATATATATATATATATATATATATATATATATAATATATATATATATATATATATATATATATATATATATATATATATATAATTATTATTATTATTATTTATATTGTATAGAACTCATTTTGTCACATTTTTTAATGATTTTACAATCAGTATTACAAAACAAATGTTATAGCGGAAACCATACCTTCACAAGCCTCAGAATCAGCACCACACAATTTTGGATGTATGATGGTATACATACTTATGAGGAGTTTAAATTAATTTTGAGGGATTTTTAAGAGAGGGCGTAACTTGTATTATATCTCATCGGGGCATACTGTTGCTATATTCATGGTGAAGCACCATCGTTAAACTTTAACTTTTAGTATATGTTATTTTACCGAAGAATAATCAATATATATTTTTTTGAGTATAGAATATGTCGAATTATGTGCCAACAAGACACCATTTGCGGAAAGCGTTACTTTTCTTGAAAGGTGATTTTTTGCATCTGTGAACAACTACTTCAATGGCACAATCGCAATGGTTTTTTGCATCGTATCCTAACTGCTGATGAAAAATGGACACACTACGATAATCTGTGCAAAAAAAAATCATAGGTGAATCCCGGTAAACCATCAACATACTCGCCAAAGCCGAATATTCATGGCACCAAGCTTATGCTGTGTATCTTGTGGGATCAGCTGGGTGTAGTGTATTATGAGCTGCTCCAACTCAACGAAACTATTACTGGGGAACGTTACCGACAACAATTGAGTCAAATGAGCCCAGCTTTGAAAGCAAAACGATGGCAATATGCCAAAAGACACAACAAAATCATTTTTCAACATGACAACGCTCGGCCAGATGTTGCAAAACCCGTCGAGAAAACGCTAGAAGTACTTGGATGGGATATCCTACTTCACTTGCCTTACTCACCAGACATTGCTCCTTCTAATTATCACTTGTTCCAATCGATGACGCATGAACTGTCTGAACAGTGTTTCCATTCTTATGAGAATACCAAAAAATGGGTCGATTCATAGATAGCCTCAAAGGATGAGTCGTTCTTTCAACGTGGTGTTCATATGCTGCCACAAAGATGGGAGAAAGTAGTGGCTAGCGACAGACAATACTTTGAATTATTAGTGTCTAACTATGTTTTTACAATAAAGCGATATTTTTGGCGAAAAATCCCTCAAAATTAATTCACACATCCAGTACACATATCTTGTACAAAGTACGCATTAAGTTTGAAAACACAAAAAATATAAAACTTGTCTGCATAAAATTATGCAAAATATCTCACATTCTTAGTCAGAATATGATGGTGACTAAAAGCAATTAAAATATTAAAACATTTTTTGCTTATAAATCAGCAAATTTAAACAAAAGGTAATCTCAGTTTTCTTATCTAATTATGGGGTGTTAACAGATGATTTTAGTATATTATTTATTTTTTGCAGGATGTCTTAATGAACCGTTCTGATAAGGCAAACAATTTTACTTGTTATTTGCCATATTTTCTGCATTTTTTAAACAAAAATTATTCTTTTAAATTGGTATTAAGTACTTTACGTCTGGGGGCGCTGACACACCAATTTTCGTCGATTCAACGGCAAAGGTAGTCACCAAAACGAACAAATTAAAAGTGTAATATTGATAAAATTTGGTTGCTTTTTTTATAACTATCCGGGGAATTTGGCCAACTTTGGCTTTTTGTTGCACAAGTTTAATAATCGCGTATACTTATCTACTGGTTTTTAAGTCATATTTTCACTCTTTTCAGAAAGAGAGAACACTTTTCGAAAATAAAAGGAGTCACGCTGGCTGTTCCATTTTTGTCATCGAAAGCGACAGTCTTTATTAATGCTGTGTTATTTTGTTATGAGATTTATTCCATTAAGTACTTAGTGATAGTGGCAAGAGTGACAGTGTTACGGAAAATGTGTTTCAAATAAGGATTGAGGTTTGATCTTTAAGTTATACTTGGTAAATAAGATGATTCAAGAAGAATATGTTAATGAATGGCTATCAACTGAACGAGTGGTTGAGAGGATTTTGGTGGTCGTGACTGGAAATCGGTTTTGAGATTGTTTAACTATAAATCAACTGCGCCCAACATTTTAATAGCTCATACGGACGGAAATAATCGTTACTGGTAATGGATGATGGCTCATTTACATATTGTGAGACCGTTTTTAAACCAAATGAAGGTTGATGTGTGGGAACTTGAAGAAAGAATAGGGACTAGAGAGGCACTGTCTAGTATCCATGTGTTAATCCAGAGATGTCGCAATGTCAACCAAAATGTGTTCCCCTTTGTTCAATTGATTTTGAAAAAGCCTTTGACAAGGTACGCCACGAAAAACTTTTAGAGATTTTAAAAACGACCGGTACAAATGACAAAGACATTCATATCATCGTCAATTTGTGCTGACATCAGACAGCTGAAGTACGGTTGAAGCATCAACTATCAGATGAAATTAAAATCAAGAGAGGAGTGCGACAGGGATGTATTCTATCGCCCTGGTTGTTCAACCTCTATTCGGAGGTAGTATTCAATGAAGTACTTACTGGTGCCACTGAAGGAATCAACATCAACTGCCTTAACATAAATAACTTCAGATACGTCGATGATACACTAATTATCACTAATAACGGAAAGAATCTACAAAAACAGTCAGTGGCACAAAGATAGAGAGAACTAATAAACTGATGTATCTCGGTAGCAATATCAACGACCACTGGGACCCGACTGTTGAAGTCAAAATTCGAATAGAGAAATCCCGAGCCTCATTTATGAAGAACAAAAAAACCTGAACTAGTCAGAATCACTGAAACTAAGGATGAAATTGGTAAATGTAATGAAAGACTGATATTGTCAAATTTCCACTTTATTTAGTTTCACTGAAACTGTATGACGCGTTTCGCTATACTATAGCTTCTTCTGATACAAAATGATATTTGAAGATTAGTGTTGTTACATTTATACAAATACCCTAAGGTAGATAGGTAATAAAATTAATACTATATGCTAATGAATATTGCTGGGAAATCCATTCTGAATATTAATTGTATAAATTGAGTAAGGGGTAGTTACCATGGGCCAGACAGGTATCTTTTTAGTGTTCCGTACGGAACACTTATAAGATCACTTCGGTGTCTGTCTGTCCGTCACAGCCGATTTTCTCCGAAACTATTTGTCATAGAAACTTGAAATTTGGTAATAATATAGGAATTGATGGCCTCATCAGAGCCATGTAGTTTTGAAAGTTAAATTTTAACTTAAGGGGTTAATTTTGGGGGGTGAAATCGGAAGTGAAAAAAAAAAATTTTTTACTAGGTCATCGAGTGTGATGTCAAATGAAAGGTTGTGAAAACACGAGTAAAAAATATATATATAATGTAATACTTGCGCGCACTTTTCTTTGTATTATTTTCAAAAAATCGCGAAAAATCGCTGTCCCGCGCGTTATCTCGGAAAGTACTTATCAAAAAATTTTGAAAAAATCCTGGAGTATTCTCCACGGGAGGTAGAATGAACGAAAATTATCACGAGTGCATTACCTTTAATAATTTATCTGGTATTTAAAAAAAAAACAAAAATTTCAAGGTCATCAGATTTCAGTAAAGACTGGAAACAAACTTTCTTGAAAACTCATTTGGGGTATATTTTGTGAAGTCACTGATCATTTTATACCATCGTAACATAAATTTTGACTTAAGGGGTTCGTTTTAAGGGGTGCAATCGGAAGTGAAAAAAAAATTTTTTTACTAGGTCATCGAATGTGGTGTCAAATGAAAGCTTGTGAAAACACGAGTAAAAAATATATATATAATGTAATATTTGCGCACACTTTTCTTCGTATTACTTTTAAAAAATCGCGAAAAATCGCTGTCCCCTACCTTATCTCGAAAAGTACTGATCAAAAAATTTTGAAAAAATTCTGGAATATTCTCCATAGATTGAACGAAAATTATCACGAGTGCATTACCTTTAATAATTTATTTGTATAAAAATTTCAAGGGCACCAGTTTTCAGTAAAGATTGGAAACAAACTTCGTTGAAAACTCATTTGGGGTGTGTGTTGTGAATTCACTAATCATTTTATACCACCCTAACAAAAATTTTTATTTTAAAAACAATCAACGTACGGAACACTAATTGTGCACCGGTTTTTTTGTTCGTTTAAGATGATGTCCGAATTTTTAATTCTATTTATTTCTAAATTTTCTAATAGGTCTAATTTTACGCCTTTGTTTTGTATGTGTAGAATTTTAAATTTATCGTCAAAAAGATGATTTGATTCTGTTAAATGATTACTATACGCTCGGTCAGTTTTGTTTCTTAAATAGCTTCTTTGATGTTCTAAAATCCGAGTTTCGAATGAGCGACCTGTCTGACGTATGTAACTTTTATGACAAGAACCACAATTCAACTGATATGCTCCAGATTTTTTTGATCTATTTTGTTTTCCCTTTGCGTATTTAATGAATTTTCCTAACGAGTTGTTTGTTCTAAAAGCTATATTGATATTATATTTGTTTAAGTGGTTTTTAATTTTCTCTGACGTGTTACCAAAATAGGTTAGAACATTATATTTTTTTCCTGTGCTTTCTTTCTTGGGGTATACTAAAGAAATTGCTTTATTTTTTCATTTTTTGTTTAGAATTGAGTCTATGGTGTCAGGAGAATATCCGTTGTTAACAGCAATTTGTTTTATTAGATTTCATTTTTTATTAAAATCATCTACAGATAAGGGGACACTTACAAGTCTATGTAACATACTGTGGTAAGCTGCCAATTTGTGTTGTAGGGGTGAGCTGATTTTATGTTTATTGTAGTATCTGTATGTGAGGGTTTGTGAAAAACAGAGAATTTATGTTTGTTGTAATGTCTGATTATCGTAAACTTAAGAAAATTAATTTTATTGTCGACTTCTAGTTCCATAGTGAATTTAATATTTTTATGTAGTGAGTTTATATAGTTAAAAACGTTGTCAAGTTGACGCTCTGTACCATTAAAACAAGCAAAGATGTCGTCTACTTATCGGTACCAGTACAAAAAATGATTTGCTAAATTCTTGTCGATGTATTTGTTTTTCTAGGTTATCCATGAATATTCCTACTAAAAGCGGGCTAAGTCGACTACCCATTATGAGACCCTCACAACTATTATAAAACGTATTATTAAAGTAAAAATAATTTTGATTGAGGCTCGTGTTTAATAAATTTAGTATGTCTTGTTGTATAACGATATTAACTTTATTTTTGATTAGAAATGTTTTTATGATTTTTACTGTTTCACCCGGGGGTATGCTAGGGAAATGGTTTTGGACGTCAAATGATACTAGTTTTGAATTAGCTGGTAGAAAGACGTTGGAAATTTTTTCCGTTAATTCTAACGAATTTTTTATTGTGTATTGTGTTAACAATATCAGTCTTTTATTACATTCGTTATGAATTTCCATCAAGTAACAGCCACAACAATTCAAAAAAAAAAAAAAATGAAATTGGTACGCTGCTATATCTTTCCGGTTTTCTTGTACGGCATGGAAGCGTGGACGCTCACTGAAGCAATATTTAAACGTCTGGAGGCATTCGAAATGTGAATGTATCGACGACTGCTGAAAATCAGTTGAATTTACAGAATTAGTAACAACCGCGTTCTCACTAGCATAGACAAGGACTTGGAGGTGGTTACGACCATCAAACAAAGCAAATTAGATTTTGGCCACATCGTCAACATCAATTGAGCGGTCATGGTACCCGAAGAAAAAGATAAATAATATATAAATATGCTGGCGACAGGCAACATATTCACTTATAGCTAGCCTCATCATAGATCTGATTACCTTCATCTGGGTAATAAAAACAGAATACACAGCAGCAGAAGACATCCAAAAACATACACCACAATGAACATGAGAAGAAGTGTACATATAAAGACAGTACATATAAATATAAAGACAATACATATAAAGACATGAGCGGTGGTACTGACAACACCAAGTTTAAAGTTCGAGTAGCAAAGTATAGATAACTGCTTACAGTGTCAAGTCTTAGAATCCGACTAATATGCTCATCAAAAGCTTCACTTTTGCTTGAATTTTAATAACCAGATCCATATACTGTCTGTTCTGATAAATATGAGATCCAAGATAGTGGGTTCTAATACAATTTAGGTATAATGAGTAACTATTAAACTCTTTTAAGAGAGAAGTGCGATCAAAGTTACACTGTCTTATTAGCTCAATATTGTTGTTATGAGAAAAAATCAAAATGTATTCATTAGCATATAATGCACCTACACATACTGATCTAAACACTCAACCAAATTAGTAATATATAATTTACAAGATGGACCCCAGGACGGAGCCCCGGAGGAGACTCATATTTACTTCAGCCTTATTAAAAGATACGTTTTATATTGGAACAAACTGCTCTCTATCTCACAAAGTCTTAACTACTGCTTCTTCCATCATATCTTCCTAATTTAGAAAATAGTATATCGTGGTTTACCCAAAAAAATGCCCTGCTGAAATCACCGAAGGCCCTAATGGCCACTCACCTCCCTCCAGGTGCAAGTTCAGCCTCTCATAAAAACTGGATAGCTGTTATGGTAGAGAAATTTGATCTAAAGCCATGTGACAAGAAAAAATGATCTATCCAGATTAAAAAATATTCAGAAATTTTTGAAAATGCACATGTAAATGCTACAGGAAATAATCGTTAAAATTTCTACTTTGTTTTGACACAATGCTATAACCTGATGAACAATGCAATTTGGAGAATCTCGAGCGGTTGCTCTTGACATATCTAAGGCATTCGACCGTGTTTGGCACGATGGGCTGTTGGCTAAGCTACGTTCTTATGGTATGTCGGAAAAGTTCTGTTTGTGGCTCTCATGTTTCCTCAGAGAGCGTTCTTTACGAGTGGCAGTCAACAGATTTCTTTCTAACACCTTCACTATCAACGCCGGTGTACCCCAAAGCTCCATACTCTCTTTCTCATTTACATTAACGATCTGCTGGAAAAGACCGAGAATCCAATCTACAGCTTTGCAGATGACAGTACACTTATCTCTTCATTCACTTTGAACGCTCGGACATCGGCTACTCAGACGAATATCCGCAGACAGCAGGAAGTCATTCAACTTAACAAACACCTGGAAGAAATTCTATCTTGGGGTGGCAGTAACCAAGTGGAATTTAACGCTACAAAAACCCAGGCGGCAGTTTTTTCTAAAAAAGTTAACGTTGCTGAACCCGACATAGTTATGTCGAAACACTCCATTCCTCTAACATCGTCACTCAATTTGTTGGGCGTTAATTTGGGAGCAAATATGACCTGGCATGAACATGTTGCAGGCATAGCAAGGAGAGTTTCTCAAAAGTTGGGAATATTATTTCGAACCAGAAAGTTTTACACTCCACAACAACTGTTAATTCTTTACAAAGCTCAAATTCGACCAACTATGAAATACTGCTCACATGTTTGGAGCTCCGCTCCCAAACATACACTGCATTTGTTGGATTCTATTCAGAGAAGAGCTGTTCGTCTGATTGGAGAGCCGGAACTGACCGCCGGCCTTGATTCGCTGGAACATCGAAGAACGGTTGACGACTTGAGCCTATTCTACAAGTACTTTCATGGAAAGTGTTTGAAGGATGTGGCCCGCTTAATTCCTCCCAGAGCGGTGCATGTTAGAAGTACACGTCGCGCTAATTCTTCACATCCGTATGAGGTTCAGCTTGTTACTCCTCGTACAACGCTTTTCAAGCAGTCTTTTATATGGAGAACATCATCCCTTTGGAATAATTTGCCCAGGACTGTGTTTCCCACCGAGTACAATCTACAGCGATTCAAGAACAACGTGAATCGCTTTCTCCGCACACGTGTCGCTCCTGTAGCGCTTTAAGGACAGTCTCTCAAGTAAGAACGTGACTGCTCGTATTCTTGAAAAAAATGTGCAATAGCCTGCGCTCCCTGCATCAATAATCGCCTGGTATCTTCGAGACATGCTGCCGACGAGGCTTTCTGCATAGTTGGGCAATGTTCTTCAAATTTTTCGAATCTCGCGAAACAACTGAGTCAAAGTCCTCAGAGTCTTTCCTTTGAGCTTTCTTTCCACAAAGGACCAAACGTTTTCAATAGTATTGACGTCCGGCGATCATGAGCCCGAGCAGTCGCTTTGCGACGTGATTTTCGCCCAGCAAAGGTTTCTTCAAAATGCTTCGGAGTTTCACATCATATGCACGAAGATGTTCAAACCCGATTGTCTTAATTTTGCCGCTCCTTGACTCAGCGTCAATTTCGAGTCCTGCGATTCGTTTTTCGACTTTTGGAGTGACTTACCCACGTTCTGGCAAATCATCAACATTTTTCGTCTTGTTAAAATGATTAACCCACTTCTTCACAAACGATACTGACTTTTGAATATATTTAGCGGCAGCAGAATGTGACATCTTAGGCCCCTTTGGATGGAAATAAAGAAAGACTGCTTCGTATCGACGAGAGTGAGTCATTTTGGATTTTACATGATTTCGACGAAAGTTCGGAATCGACTGATACTCTTACTAAAATGCGTCGAAGACAAAGGTTCCCTCTGCCGATTTTTTGTCGAATCGCTAGAATCGCATCTACCAAAAATGAAGTATCCCGGACACGTTCTTACTTGACAGATATTAAGCCAGGTTGGCTTAATACTGATCTTGTCAATTTAAGTCCTTAATTCATAAATTACATAATTACACCTTTTTAGTAAATCAAGCGGTAAAAGCTAACAAATTAAAAAGTTAAAAATAAACACGTTTGTCTAGTCTTTAGCCGGAATGCTGAGACTGCAATTAAACTAAACGATTTAAAAAACAAGGGAGATAGGACTAATCCTGTCTTCTGAATTAATCAGGGAATATGTTCGTACGTTTTCCGTTAACAAAATTGAAATCCGCAAAAATTAAGCAAAAGTAAATATATTTTATTGTTTATTTATGAGGTGGTAAGAGATTATTTTAAAATATTATTTATTTTTTGCAGGATGTGTTAATGACCCATTCTGATAAATATGTAAAATTAAACTTATTTATTTTTTTTATACATTTTTATGAACATAAATGACTTGAGTTAAATAGGTATTAAATATTTTAGAGCCGATGATATACACCAAACAGCTTTTGCCGGTGTGGCTGTCGAAGCAGACACCGAATCGACCAGATTAGATGTCGGGTAATATTTCGAAATTTAGTTTAAAAGGAGTAATCACAATTTTAGTTTATAATTTGTCTTACAATTAGTTATACAAGGTGTTTCGTAAAAATATTTAGAGTAAAACTACAAACTGATGAATTAAACAAAAAAATCTCTGTTGAGAATAAATTATAGTATTTGAAAAATTATTTTTTAAAAATAATGTCCTTTAAATGTAAGCGATTACGTTCCCAGCACATTTTTAATCTATCGGTGAAACTCTTGGTCACTGCACGGCACCTCGTTTCCCCCCGCTTACTATCAGATACTTTCTTTTAATTGTTCCAGAAAGCCAGGATAGTAACTGTCCTGAATTTTGAAATATACCTACAAGAAAACATCTGTCGGCGTCGAATCTGGGCTAAGTAGAGCCAACTTTTGTCGACTCTTTCAGAAATCAATTTATTATATCAATTTCTCGGACAACTAACAAAGATATGTTTGAAATATGTCACGTCGCCTCACTCTGCTGAAACTAGGTTCTCTGGTTACAACCAATATATAACTAAATATTGCTAATGAATTTTGACAATGGCATGTCGCTTTGTTTATTATTGGTGAGTTTGCGTATTTCGTACCATTTTTTTTTTCTAATTATTGGGCAGGACCGTATTTAAATTATCTTTATGTAAAAAATGATAATATGAATTAAGAGACTGACCTATGAATAAAAATATAGTACTGATGGTAGTATGCATCGGTTCAAAATTAAGGAAGACCCACAACTCGCCTGCAACCTTGTTCCTTAGAGCAAACATATCATGTCACCATATTACGGCCTATATTTGCTTTTACCTATGTCTATCCATGTCTCATGAGAAGGAGGGTTGGCTTTTACTCACCACGCTTGCCAGACGGGTTAGCGGGTTTTGTGTTAAGCCGCCCAATCTAGGAACAGATGCTGTTTGCATCCACCCAATCTGGGTCAGACGCTGCAGTTGTGGACTTTCTTAGCTTCACCTCCTCCATCAAGGTGGCAAAGGTAGCCCTACCAGTTATATTACCGCCAGTTATATTACCGCCGACATCGCTCCTTGGAACTTGAAGGTTACTAAGCCCTCTTACCGACGACAAGGTGAAAGTCTCCGAGAGGGGATTGGAAAACAAGCTTGAAAATAAACCAATCGGTAGAACAGGCTGGCTTCAGGAAAAGTTTTAGTACTTGTAATCATCTCTTAACTATAAGAACTTTAATAGAGAAAGCAACTGAATATAACTTAAAGTTGTTCCTGGTATTTATAGATTATCAAAAGACTTTTGATAGTTTCGAGAGCTGGGCCGTCGAAAAAGCCTTGTATAACAGCAGAATAGACTATGGGTTTAATCAGCTCACAAGAACAATTTACATGATAGTGGAAACGGATAGTAAAACAAACCCTATAACTATCAAATGCGGAGTAACACAGGGAGATTCCATTATCTCAAATCTATTTATAGCAGCATTAGAAGAAGTTTTCAAGGAACTCGAATGGAAAAAAGAGGGATCAATATAAGTGGACAAAAGTTAAATCATCCGCCTCATACTAATATCAGATAATTTTGATGACATAATCAGGAGGGTAGGACTACTGCTGAATAGAGATAAGACAAAGGGTATGACAAACGAAGACAGTCCGCGAGGTTTGAAAATAATTGGCTGAACACTTGAATACGTAGAGGAATACATTTACCTAGGGCAAATAATAAAGTGTGAAAAAACAAATCAAACGGCAGAAGTACAGAAAAGAATTAGATTGGCAGGGGCAGCATTTGGCAAACAAAGTAAAATACTAACCAACAAAAGAATTCCTCTGAAACTAAGAAATATGGTATTCGATCAATGCAGTCTACCAGTTCTCACCTACGCGGCCCAGACATAGATATTGACTAGGAAGATGATGGATCAACTGAGTAAAACACAGAGAGCAATGGAACGCCAGTTACAGAATCTAAAATTACAAGACAGAATCAGAAATGTAAGTGTAAGACAAAAGAACAAAGTGATAGACGTAGGATGAATCAGAAAGACACAGAATCGAGAGGAATGAAAAAAGGAAGGAGAGGCCTATGTCCGACACTAGATGGAAGAAGGCTTATTAGATAGATTAGATAGACTGCCCTCATTACTCTTTTTAAAAAAAAAATGTTTTAATGGAGAACCTCATCCCATTCGAATGAATTACCTGTCTGGGTTTGCCAGTACAATTTGCAGCGGTTGAATACCAATATGAATCGCCTTTATCGTACGCGCGCTGTGCCTAGTAAAAAAAAATAACTAGTTATATAATTGGCAGGATTGGCTTTAATCAATAAAAATGTTACCTTTACAACGTAATCATACATACTCTTATATATATAACCAGTGTTTTGTAAATGGCAGCATACCGGCTTGATTCCGTCATGAAGGTTTTTTGGAGCTATTGAGTTTACGCACCCAATACAATTAAATTCCAAACCGAGAATAATTTCTCTAGGAAATTATTTTGACAATTCATTACAACGGTACTTATTTTGAGAAAAAGAGCATTTAAAAATTTCTTGTTTTCACTTTTTTTAATAAAGAGATAATTAATTAATTTATTAAATAATTTTACAGAAAAGTAAAGGAAAATGGCTAACAAGTTTATTTTTCAATATTTTAATATTATTCATATAGCTATATTAACATAGTGATTTATTAGAAACCTAGCGATTGTCTGCCTCTTCGCTCACTTGAATTTTAGAACATGAGTTGGTATCGGATGGTTTTCGTGTAAATTAAATTTTATGAATTGACTTTAACCATTTAACTTTTAGAGTATGTTGCCGAAATTTATCGATCAAGATTAAAAAATTTATTAAGATCCAAATAGAAAGTAACTCCGCCTGTGTCAGTTGTTGAGTGGATTGAGTAGCTCAGTGACTGACGTTGCCAATCCCAAGCCTGGATAAAGAAGGATGGTTCCCAAACGAGGCTAGGAACCTACGTGGGGTTAATAACTCATATACTCGCACTCACCTCCGGATTGCTAAAATGTGCGTTCTCGAGTTTCTCAGAAATGCCCCGCATATTTTTTCTTATTATTTTTACATATAATATAGCTTCGCGAGGCATATCGGAAAGACTAAAGGAGGCACATTTTAATGATCCGGCGCTAGCCAGCCGGATTCGTTTTGTACTGACTTTTTTTCACCTGTTTGTCTTTCTGTATTGATAGCTATATTTTTCGTGACGTTAGCTATACATATAGTTATAACTAGTAAAATTTTGTGATTGTGAAAAAGTTCTCAATCATCTTCAGATGTCGCTCCGTATTAACGATAATACATAGACATAAAAGTTTATGAAGACGGAATTTTAAACTTTCAGAGCATTCAATCGTTTACGTATTGAGAAGTAGGAATTCCCACGACTGATACTCGAAGGCACTCCACGTTTGTATAGGTTCTTGATGGACGGTATTCTAAAAAACATAACTAACTCTTCCCAGTCAGCCCAAGCATACAAAATGGTTCTCTCAATGTTTGTAGAAGCTAACCTCTCAAGGAGACAGTATAAAATAATAAGGAATAATAACAAGAAGTATTATCCCAGTTCCACCGTGTAACAGCAAGCAAAAAGGACTTGTTATCCGCCGAAAGAGGCTTATCGGATAACTGAAACATGTGCTGAAATTAACTTACGACATTTATTAGAACACACGGATAAAGGTTTGGCTACATATTTAGAGGATGTACTAAAAGAATTAAATCTAGAAGATAGTCAGTCATTGACTCTCATTTCGAAATATCCCTGACGGATCGCAATAAGCACAATTTAAGCAAAAAAATGCGAGAAGTAGAAGCATTTTTCAAAGTTGCTTTGTCCTACTACAATTGATTTCTGGGACAAACAAAGAAAGTTATTTGGCACCACGATACTGTCTACCAATGAGGATTAGATTTGTTAAAGAAACAGTGGATATTACAAATTCTGAAATTAGTTACATACAACGCTGTGGTAAACAGCCTTTCGTACAAGAAGACATTTCTTTTTCCATGAAACATATAAGGACGCTAACTATGGTCGATGCAAAGGTATGCGTTGCTGCTACTTCAACTATTTCAATAATAAGATGCTATATTGGTAGTGCTAATTCAAATCATTACAGTTTGGTCTGTCTGTATTGCATGCTAGGATCCGA
This sequence comes from Pachyrhynchus sulphureomaculatus, assembly GCA_019049505.1. Lineage (NCBI taxonomy): Eukaryota > Metazoa > Arthropoda > Insecta > Coleoptera > Curculionidae > Pachyrhynchus > Pachyrhynchus sulphureomaculatus. Next base: position 46,616,788 of record CM032451.1, on the reverse strand, counting down.
TTATTCGAAAGTATTCTGCATTTATCTTACAAGCTTTATGTGTAAAAATGGCAACTAAGATTGGGCAGTGTCAAAGAAATAGAAAATATAGTCCTATTAATTTGTATAAATGACAGTAAAGATAGCAGATAAGGTATTTGAATGCCCTGATAGGTCCTATCATCTCATTTAATTGGCGCCATAATTGTAGTAAATAATTTTATGACGTTATTTTGGATGAGTCAAATAAGGCAAATAATCTATCCCTCGATAGAAAAGGATACAAAAGACATTATGTATATTTTTTGATTTGAGCAATAAACAACAGGTTCTTGATGGACTTAGTCGCTCTGCTCTGGGACTCTAAAATCATAGACCCCTTCCAACGTAACAAACTCAAAATCAATGATTGGCGACGGATAGGGAGGAGGTGCTATTTCGCAAAGAAGAACCCTCTCATACAGTAGAAGTTTAAAGACTTACACTTCATCTAAAAATAAATAATAGCAGGGTGAATATATTTTACCAAAAAGAACCCATTCATACAATGAACCTTTAATGACGCTCTTACTACCTGTTATGAAAGACGATCTAGAGAGAAGTCAGTATAGCAAAAAGTAACCGGTGGAAATCTGCTTGTGAAGGAATTAACCAAAATTTGGGTGACTCAGAGTGAAGCAAAGTTAATATGTCGTTAACGTATCCCCAAGAGCGGAATTATAATGCTGTAGTTACTGAAGACGGTGGACAAATATAAAATTTACTACCGGCTGGACTGAATACTTACGAGAACAGTTCGGTGTCTGTCTGTCTGTCAGCCCGTTTGTCATATCCGATTTGACAAAGAAAGTTGAAGTTAGGCATAATGACCCTCTTTCTACGAGGACACTATTCCTCCATAGCGGGACATATGATCCCTGTGCCCCCTCCATCCTTAGCGACGCCACAGGTAGTAGGGAATATAAAACGCTTTAGAACGCAAAACTTGTCTGTATTACTAAAATAGTATGTCCGGATGTTTCCCGTTACTAAAAGTTTAAATTTCAACTGCAATAAGCGAAAAAAAACTACAAATCTAAAAGCGTATCAAACCTCTGCAATTATTTACTTAACAAAGACATATAAAGTAACTTAAAATAGTCTAATTATTCAGCATTAAGTAGTAATTGTTTTATAAAATGTGAGTTAAAGGAAGCGCATTTTTCTTAAATTACGGAAAAAACTACTTGCGAAGGTAATTGTCCTCTAATGTAAATGTCATGTAGTGGACAATATTTAATGCTCATTTAAATAGGAACTACGCCATCATAATTTATTTGCGTTTATTTTTTCACTTAAAAGGGTATACTGAGAATTCTTTAGAATCTTCATTTAGTATAAAAAGGAAGACATTGTTTTTAACTTTTGCGGTTTTGTTTCTCACGTCAGTTTTTTTTATTTTAGTTTAATTTTATTCACAACTACAACTTAAATATTAACTACAAAAACGTAAAAAGTTCAAAATCTGCACAAATAGATGTACTTGCTTCATACGAGGGCTACCTTTTAAGTTTTTACCCAAATAATGAAAGAAAAAAAATGTTTTGTATAAATCGTTTTATTGTTTCTCAAAAATTCACCTTTAAGATTTATATATTTTTTCATGCCTTCGAACCATTTCTCAAACCATTTTTTCCACTCTCAAAAACATGGTTTTGGAAATATTCAACAGCTTCTTGAGGTGATGAAAATCGCTGTCCCTGTATTTTTTGACATTCGGCAACAAATAGAAGTAGTTAAACGATACATCAGGTGAATACGGGCAATGAGACATTCATTTGATGTTTTTCTCCGTCAAGTAATCAATTGTTTGACGTGCTGATACCATTCAGCATTAACTGGTCTTCGATCCGCTAAAGCAATGGTTGTAACATGTCCAATATAACCAAAGAAACAAGCGATCATTTCCTTGGAAGTGCTTGGCGAACTAACCACTTTTTTTGGATTCGGGTAATCTTGGAATACCCAAACAGTTTATTGTTGCTTAGTTTTCGCCTCGTACGAATATATCCAAGTTTCGTCTCCTGTTACGATGTTGTATACGGATTTTGCATGTCATCGGTAGAATTTTTTGAGCATTTCCTTACACCATTTGACACGAGCCTATTTTTGAGTTTCGGTCAAATTATGCGGAATCCATCGGGAACAAATCTTTTTCATAGCTAAATGTTCATGCAGAATCGAATGTGTGTGAATGCCTAATGATGCCTCTATTACGCGGTAAGTGAGATGCCGATCTTCTTCAGTTATGTTGCGCACAGCATCGATGTTTTTTGGAACAACAATCGATTTTGGTCGATCTTTACAAAATTCATCGCTGACGAAAGCACAACCATGACGAAATTCTGCAAGTCAATTGTAAACAGTCTTTCCTGATGATGATTTATTACTAAAAGTTGAACGAAGCAATTTGAGACATTGTTGTTGAGTTAGCCCTTTACTAAAATCGTGCAAAATCATCCAACGAAAACCTTCACGTGAAATTTTCATTTGTTCACATAACTGTTCTTTTGACGCTCACTATAAACAAACTACTCATTTCTGAGCTGCTATAGTTTTAACAATAACAAATGTGAAATTTAAAAACAATGATAATGTCACATCTCAATAGCGACATCTAGTAGTAGTTTCTAAAAACTTAAAAGTTGGTCAGTAAAATACTAAAAATTGTAACTCTAGCTGGTGTCAGCTCCTACCAAAGGCGACCAAATACAAATACAAGTCGGTAGAGACGTTTTTTTTTTTTTTTTTTTTTTTTTATGGGTCTAGCACACGTGCTACAGGGAAGTCCCTAAAGTGCTACAGGAGCGACACGTGTGCGGAGAAGGCGATTCACGTTGTTCTTGAATCGCTGTAGATTGTACTCGGTGGGAAACACAGTCCTGGGCAAATTATTCCAAAGGGATGATGTTCTCCATATAAAAGACTGCTTGAAAAGTGTTGTACGGGGAGTAACAAGCTGAACCTCATACGGATGTGAAGCATTAGCGCGACGTGTACTTCTAACATGCACCGCTCTGGGAGGAATTAAGCGGGCCACATCCTTCGAACACTTTCCATGAAAGTACTTGTAGAATAGGCTCAAGTCGCCAACCGTTCTTCGATGTTCCAGCGAATCAAGGCCGACGGTTAGTTCCGGGTCTCCAATCAGACGAACAGCTCTTCTCTGAATAGAATCCAACAAATGCAGTGTATGTTTGGGAGCGGAGCTCCAAACATGGAGCAGTATTCCATAGTTGGTCGAATTTGAGCTTTGTAAAGAATTAACAGTTGTTGTGGAGTGTAAAGCTTTCTGGTTCGAAATAATATTCCCAACTTTTGAGAAGCTCTCCTTGCTATGCCTGCAACATGTTCATGCCAGGACATATTTGCTCCCAAATTAACGCCCAACAAATTGAGTGACGATGTTAGAGGAATGGAGTGCCCCGACATAACTATGTCGGGTTCAGCAACGTTAACTTTTTTAGAAAAAACTGCCGCCTGGGTTTTTGTAGCGTTAAATTCCACTGCCACCCCAAGATAGAATTTCTTCCAGGTCTTTGTTAAGTTGAACGACTTCCTGCTGTCTGCGGATATTCGTCTGAGTAGCCGATGTCCGAGCGTTCAAAGTGAATGAAGAGATAAGTGTACTGTCATCTGCAAAGCTGTAGATTGGATTCTCGGTCTTTTCCAGCAGATCGTTAATGTAAATGAGAAAAAGAGTAGGAGACAGTATGGAGCCTTGAGGTACACCGGCGTTGATAGTGAAGGTGTTAGAAAGAAATCCGTCGACTGCCACTCGTAAAGAACGCTCTCTGAGGAAACATGAGAGCCACAAACAGAACTTTTCCGACATACCATAAGAACGTAGCTTAGCCAACAGCCCATCGTGCCAAACACGGTCGAATGCCTTGGATATGTCCAGAGCAACCGCTCGAGATTCTCCAAAGTGTTCAATTGCATTGTAATGACGTGACGTGACGTAGTAACAATTGCTAAAATACTCACGAGGCAGCATTATATATAATGCTGCAGTTCCAGACTATCAAAATAAAAATAACTAATAACCACTAAACTTGAGCAAAGTCCATATTTCCTCAATTGTCAGTTCTTACTGCTCCATATTTCCTCAATTGTCAGTTCTTACTGCTCTTTAATCTATCGAACAAAGTCCAAATGCGGCCCAAAAGTTCATTTGCAATACATGCAACATGAGATCGGTGTACTTGGAGCGCATACGATACACGAAGATGCCATTGTAAACATTAAAGTGCTATCTGCCGCACAAAAAAAAAAATGAAAGTTCATTACCACGAATCAAAATTCATGGATCTAGTGTATTTTTCGACCCTGAATGCTAATCCATAATTAAAAAAAAGATTTATCGTGTCATTTTTTTTGACCTAAAACGTCCTTTGAAATGAGCTAAAACTAAAGTATATAATAATGACTCATATTGAAGTGTGAAAAATGATAGATATTTTATAGTCTAGAGAAGAGAATATGCATTCAAACCACATCAAGTTGTTTCTATTAATTAAACCAAAATCCATCCTTATAGGTTGTGAAAAGTACCTTTTAAACTCAAATAACGCACGTGAGTGTAAATAATATGTACAAAGGACAAATTCTTGTAGCTCTTAGGACAAAATATCTGAATCTGAATCAATAACAACGAAAAAAGCTTTTGTAGTTTTAGGCAGGGTGAACAAAGATGGAGTAAAGTCTCCTTGTGCCAAACTTTCAAGACAACTAGTTCATCTTCCTAATAAGGTCGAAAATCATCCCTAGGAGGGCGAACTATCCCCTGGGATTGATGGATCTTAGAAGTTCTAGCATCTGTGAAAAAATACAGGCTTTCGTAGTCTCAGGCAGAATGGACAAATACAGCCTGTATTTTTTCTCAGATGCTAGAACTTCTAAGATGCATCAATCCCAGAGAGTAGTCCCCTCCTCCTAGGGATGATTTTCAACCTTATTAGATAAAAGTACTTGATCCTTTCCGAGTTTCAATAAAATCCATGTGCATCAGGGGTAGTTTCTATCACCCTCTAAGGGCAGTTTATACTCGTGTATGGGTGTTTCAAGCGAATCTATTCCATATTTGTTCACCCTGCCTAAAACTACGTTACTGAAACTTATGAGATACCTCCGTATGTGGGGGTGATTTTTACATCCTATAGGGGTGAGTCTCAATCCTTTTTTTAGACTTCATTAAGAGTCATTACATTATTACTATAGTTTTAGCCTATTTCAAGGGATGTTTTTGGCCAAAAAAAATGACACGATAAACCTTTTTTTTAATTACGAATTCTAATTCAGCGTTGAAAAATACACTAGATCCATGTATTTTGGTGCTTGGTAATGAACTTTCATTTTTTTTTGTGGGGCTGTGTCGTTTTTACAAAGATTTAACGAGACTACTGAACACTGTCAGTAATCAAAAGGAAGTAAGCAAAATAACTTGAAAATATTAAATTGTTGGTTTAAGCACAATGATATCTACAAACCGACGTGGATTTAGTGCACAATTCGACAGAAAAAAGTAATAATCGATTACATATGCATCAAATAAGATTCCTAGATAAGAGTCCTTGATGTTTGAGATAAAAAGGAGCAGCGTGGGAAACAGACGATCACTTATGAGAATCCAGAATTTAGAGCCATTTGGAGGCAACTGCTAGAAACTAGAAGTAGACCCAAGAAATAAACTTATAGGATCCTGTCCTGTCATACAACGGATGTAGAGGCTGTCAAGTAAGAACATGTCCGCGATAATTCATTTTTGGAAGATACGATTCTAGCGATTCAACAAAAAATCGGTAGAGGGACCTTTGCCTACGACTTATTTTAGTAAAAGTATTAGTCGATTCCGAACTTTCGTCGAAATCACGTAAAATCCAAAACGAGTCACTTGTTTGCGCGTCGGTCTTTCTTCTCGTCCAAAATGACACATTCCGCGGCCGCTAAATATATTAAAAACTCGGTATCGTTTCTGAATAAGCGGGTAAATCAATTTAAGGAGACGAAAAATGTCGACGACTTGCCAAAACGTGGCTCGGTAGGCAAAGTTACTCCGAAAGTCGAAAAAACGAATCGTGTCTTTGTTTTCACGGGATCCAAAATTGACGCTGCGTCAAGGGGCGGCAAAATTAAATTGGATTTGAATGTATCCTATGAGACCATTCGACAACATCTTCGTGCTCATGATGTCAAATTTTGAAGCACGTTAGAGAAACCCTTGCTTGGCGAAAATCACATCGTGAAGTGGCTCGCTTGGGCCCACAATAAGAAACTAGAGTGGTCCTCACAATCGCCGAACGCCAACCCTATTGAAAATGTTTGGTCTCTTGTAAAAAGAAAGCTCAGAGGAAAGACCCTGGGATTTTGTCTTAGTTCTCTCGGGAGATCATTGCCGTAGTACGCAGAAAATCTCGTCGACAGCATGCCTCGAAAATGTCAAACGATTATTGATACAGAAGGCGATTAGACAACTTACTAAGGTAATAGCGTCGTTGTTAGCACACCAAAGAATATATTGATGGAAAAAAATATTCCCGAAACATATTTTTTGCAGAATACGAGCGGTCACGTTCTTAATTGACAGACTGTATAACTTATACTAGATGATCAGCGGAACGACAGCATCACCTTCTCAACTCGTCTTTTTTATTCTATCTAGTTAGTTTTTTACTTTAAATGCTGAACCATACTTATTCTCGGCCTCCCTGTAGTTTTCAAACAGTTGATTTCATTTTTATGTAGATGCAAATATATGCATATAATTCTGGTTTTATTTTGATCGCAAATGGCGATTAACTACTTTTAAGCTTCAAATTAAGACTTAAATCACAAAATTCAAATTAAAAATACATGTTATTATCTTGAAAGGAAAATTATAGGTTACTTTTTGTGATTTATTAGTGTTGAAATTATAAAAATTCTTATTCGGGTGTTTGTCATTTTTATAAACAAAAAAAAAAACTTCAACCTTCATCGTACAGTTTAATTTAGCTTTTCATTATAAATTAAGAAATAACAGAGTTATAGCAATATCCATACGATACCACAGCTTTATATATATATATATATATATATATATATATATATATATATATATATATATATATATATATGTAATATATATACTCGTATATATATATATATATATATATATATATATATATATATATATATATATATATATATATATTTTATATATATATATATATATATATATATATATATATATATATATATATATATATATATAGGTATATATATATATATATATATATATATATATATATATATATATATATATATATTATATATATATATTTATATATATATATATATATATATATATATATATATATAAATATGAAAGCTTAAATTAGAGGTGCAAAAACTGTTTAAATTCGCTTATTCAGAGCGCTGGGAGTGGGTATAACTGCGCACAAACCAATATTTCGATTCTGGAAGGATTAGGAGTAGCTAAAAGAATAACTGACACCATCCATGAAAAAATTTTGCTATATTTTGGCCACATAGCCAGGCGAAATAATGATATGGAGCTGCTAATCATAGAAGGAAAGGTAAAGGGCCATAGACCCAGAGGCCAGTCTCCACGTTGCTGATCGGATCTGATTCTGAAGCTAACCAAAGTTGGAGTGCATTATGCAGTTCATCTGTCTGACGATAGGAACGACTTAGTGTCATTGGTAGTCACCACGCCTCTGCTAAGATATATATATATATATATATATATATATATATATATATATATATATATATATATATATATATATATCTGCTAAGATATATATATATATATATATATATATATATATATATATATATATATATATATATATATATATATATTTATATTTATTATGTAAACGGTAAATATGCCTAAACATGTATTTTTATTGCTTAAAAAATAAACGCCCAGTAGTAACAATCCTGAGATCGATAGGAGTTGAAGGCAACGAATTTTGACCTACAGTTTATTAAAATCATAATATAAATGTTTTGGTATTTTTATGGGAATGGGAATTTATTCATAATCAATCAAAACCAACGTGTACAAAGAAAGTTCTTATCTAAAACTGGACAAAATCTATATCTTAATTTGTTGAGTGAATGTACAAAATTGCTGATGAAATTGGATAATTCCAAATTTGGCGAACCGCCAACAGTAAATTATTGGTACAAATTTCTTAGTAAATAATATATTTGAAACATACTCGTATATCAGGTGTTAAAATAGATTTCTTTCTCCACAGCCCTTACCCGGGGGTTTCGTGTTTTTTGGCTTGCGCTAATGATTTTGGTTTTCATGCTGCATTTTAATGCTTTGCTGGTGGATCACATGGACAACATCATGTCTCGTCAGCAGTAACAATAGATTTCAGAAAGTTTGGGTCATTTCTAGAGGCTCGTATGATTTTCCTGAAATGTTACACTCTCAATTACTATTAATCTTCATTTAAATTGGTAGAACAAATCTTCCTTAAACTTTTGTTTAACGTTTCTCAGTTATTTTTGATGATGCATTGCTATGATCTCCCATTAATTAACGAACCTTTTGAATCATTTCTGGTGTTCGAACTGATTTTGAACTTGTGTTCTTAATTAATAATCACTGTCATATATTTTTTATTATGTTAAATATTCCTCTGGCATTTTTGCTAACTTTTGCCTGAAATTGAATTATAGTTTTTTGTTCCACACAATAATTTCTACAATGAAATTATTTAACTCTTAAATAAAATATCGTGTATCAGTCGTCTGCCAATATTTCGTTCAAGGATTTAGAATAAAAATCGGGAAAGGTTATTGCTTTAAAGGGTTACATACACCTGGGTGCTGCAAAAAGTATGTATATTTAAAAAAAAAAAATGTTTAAAGTTATTAAATGAATAATACAAAAGAATGGCGATTACATATTTTTATTCTACTTTAAATTATAAGAAAACCTTTTTTTTATTATGTTTTAAATGTTAAGATTATTTTTTATCGGGTCAAATGGACCACTGATGAAAACTGTGGCACCTCCTTGTCTTTACGAAAATAATCCAGTCGGTAAAATTAAAAATTAATTTTGTAAAATAATATAGTAGTTAAAAATTGTCGAAGAATTTTTTTTCAAAAATATTAAATTTACGGTATTTCAAACTTTAGTATGCAATTCTCGGTCAAAAAATTGCTTTTTATAAAAAATTGTATATTACAAAAATTTAAAAAATCTCTTGACATTTTGTAGGAAAATAATTACAGTAGAACCCCGATTAACCGAATCGCGATTATCCGAGCTCCGGATTAACCGAGCCAATCTAAGAACCTGATTATCCGAGGTACGCGCGTCTATGCTGCGTATTAACCGAGCTTCTAAAATATGTATGTACATATTTCCAATTAAAATCGTCGGGGCCTTCGGAGAATACCCCTGGCCCGTGTGAGGGGGTCCCCTATTTATGTTTTTGGACTCTTTCAGCATGTAAATTTGCGTGAATGCAGTGCGTTATAGCGTTTACTACGGAGAAGTACGAGTATACTCACATAATTTATTTGGTTGGAGTTCTGGTAGTTAAATGTAATTAATACGAACTGCTTTGTTTGAATTTTTGTTTGTCGTATTATAATGGAGCAAAACAAGCGTAAAAGAATCGTCGTTCCTATTGAAGAAAAATTAAAAAGCCATCAGAAGAATTGAAGCAAGAGAGACAATTAAAGTTGTTGCACGAGATTATGGAGTAGGTGAGGTAACAGTTGGAGATTGAAAAAGAAACAGCACAAAAATAGAAGAGTGGTGTATAAATCAAGCCTCCTTGTCCTCAGGAAGAAAATCAATGAAAACCGGCGACTATGAAAAGGTTAACGAAGCTTTATTCATGTGGTTTAACCAACAGAGATCAAAAGGTGTGCCTCTGTCAGGTCCAAGTTTACAACAGAAAGCAATAATGATAAGTAGGCAATTCCCAGAGATAGATCAGTTTACCGCCAGTTTTGGATGGCTTGACCGCTGGAAAAAAACGGTACGGTGTACGACAACTGACTGTATGTGGTGAAAAACTTTCTGCTGATGTGTCATCAATTGAGAAGTTTAAGTAAAACTTCAAAAAGCAAATCGAAGATTGTGGATACACATGTGATCAAATTTACAACTGTGACGAAACTGGTCTGAATTATAAAATGCTTCCATCAAAAACATTGGCATCTCGACAGGAAAAATCAGCTCTTGGGCACAAACGAAGTAAGGAAAGATTAACTATAATGGTATGTTCCAATGCATCTGGTAAGCACAAAATCTCACTGATGGTGATTGGCAAGTCTGCACGTCCAAGAGCTTTAAAAGACATCTCACCCAAAGACCTACCAGTCTATTACAAAAGCCAGAAGAGCGCATGGATGGATGCGAACTTATTTACTAATAATGCCCCCTTTCACCCTGGAGAAGGACTTCATGTGGGCGAAATTGTTGTAAAATGTTTTCCTCCAAATGTAAACAGGATAATGCAAGCAATGGATCAAGGCATCCTCGAAAATATTTAAAAAAATTATAGGCGTTTATATCTTGAACATCTGTTGGAATACACAGAAAAGGAGGATATTATCAATGGGATGAGAAAGGTTACACTGAAAAATGTTATTTACTGCGTAAGTTAAGCTTGGGATTCTGTGCGTACTACCACTATTCAAAAATCTTGGTCAAAAGTTATTGATTTTGAAGACTATAATGACAGTGAAGATGTTATTTCATTAAATGAATTAGCTTTGAAGTTAAGAAGCCATGGAGAAATGTCCCGTTAAAATTTTGACAGCGAGAGAAAAAGAAAAAAGTTTATTTGAATTAATGCAAAAATTAAAAGGTTGCGAAAATGTGACAAGAGAAGATGTTGTTGAATGGATTACAGCAGATGATTTAGAAGAAGAAATGAGTATTGAAGAAATAACGAATGCCTTTCAGGAAACCGGAAAATCAGATGACGATAACGAAGCGGCGGTGGATGAACAGTCTCCCACTAAGATCTCTCATCAAGAAGGTTTTGCTTTTTTGGAAAAAGCTTTGAGGTATATCGAACAACAACCGGAGGCAACCCCAGAGGATTCTTAATAGGTGGAGAAACATTGCAGCGAGAAAAAAAAGATGCAATATGAAACAGAAGCGCATAGATACCTATTTCACTGTTTATAATGTTCTCGTATGTACCTATTTATATGTTAAAAAGTTAATACATCGGTTTAAAGTTTTGATGTTTATTTTTTGAATGAATAAAAAACAAATCCGGATTATCCTAGTTTTCAGTTATATCGAGGAGGGTGCCCCACGTTACCTCGGATAACCGGGGTTCTACTGAATTAAAATTTAAAAAAAAGTTAAAAAATACTAAAAATTGACCGAGTAATATTGTTGATAGTGTCTAAAAACAGGTAGAGGTCCCAATCTGACGCCAGGTCACATATAATGCTATAACTTTGTAATGGAATGGAATTTTGTATTTTTTTTTTGAATAATTCTTAGAAGTATAGAGGATAAAAATCCGTAAAAAAAGTTTTGAAGATTCGAACTGTATGTAACCCCTTAAAATAGTGTGTATATGACGCCTCTACATTGTGTATTACTAGTCCAGAAAATTAATTGTCTCCCTATGTATATAAAAATTAGTCGAAACACAAAATATTAAAGGTTTTAGAAAGTTCTATTTTCAAATCAGACAAAATACTTAGTTTCTATAAAGATCAGTCCAAATAAACACTGTCGTTATAATCTTTTAGAACATTTTATCTCAAAATTGTTCGAAATTTGTTATTCTAGAAGGTTCTAGATCATTCTACTTACCAATCAGACAAAAACCACACGTTTTTAAATGTTTCCAGTGCGTTCTATGGGAGAATCAGGGCATAATCACAATCATTTTGAGATGTGACATAGTATTAAAACGGAAAAAAAAACGGGAAAACTTTTGCTAAAAAATGGTCGTTTTTGAGACATGACCTTGCCGACCTATTGCTTAGCCGCTTAGAAGTCCAGATCTCACTCTATTAAACTGCTACTGGTGAAAAAGTATGAAATTCAGTTGAAATAACTTCAAGAGAACAAATAATACAAAGAATTCATAAAGAAGAAAAATAACCGGTCAAGTGCAAGTTGAACTTGCACATTTAGTGTTCCATACGTTGATTGCTTCACAAAACAAACCCCAAATGATTTTCAACAAAGTTTGTTTCCAGTCTTTACTGAAAACTGATGACCTTAAAATTTTTGTTTTATATATATAAATTATTAAAGTTAATGCGCTCGTGATAATTTTGGGTTAATCTACACAGCGTGAAGAATATTCCAGAATTTTTTCCAAATTTTTTGATCAGTACTTTTCGAAATAAGGTTAGGGGACAGCGATTTTTCCCGATTTTTCGAAAATAATACAAGGAAAAGTGTGCGCAAGTGTTACATTATATATATATATATATATATATATATATATATATATATATATATATATGTATATATATGTATATATATATATATATATATATATATATATATATATATATATATATATATATAAAATATATATATATATATATATATATATATATATATATATATATATATATATATATTTACTCGTGTTTTCACAAGCTTTCACAGATTTCACTCCCCGAAACTAACCCCTTAAGTCCGAATTTAACTTTTAAAACTACACGGCTCTGATGAGGCAATTAATTCCTATATTATTACCAAATTTCAACTTTCTATGACAAATAGTTTCAGGGAGAATCGGGTGTGACAGACATACAGACGGACAGACAGACAGACAGACGCCGAAGTCGTCTTATAAGTGTTCCATACGGAACACTAAAAAAGTGAGAAATAAATAAGGAAACGATTGCATTATTGTGTGCAGCTGAATACTCACTATTTTAAAAACTGGATTATATTTTTTTTTATGAGCTTGTGGCCTCATTTTGTTTCTGCAGACACTTAATGTCCACAACATCAACTAGCTTACTGACGAAATAAACACAGATTGCTGACCATGATGAAGAGTTCGTCAGTCTTCTTGGTCCATTTTTAAGCGCTAATCCAAAGATTTATACCGTCAGCCTAAATCTATCGTTAGTTTTTTTCCTAATATAAACTGATTTCGACTTGACATTATCTACCAAACAATAGGAATTCCCACCGAATACAACTTGCGATTTGGAGTTTTCCCTGCAGCTCGTGTGCTATATCCATAAAAAAGCTTTATTGGTAATTTTTAGCAGATGGGGAAAATAAGTAAAACGTGCCACTTGAACAATTTTTTTCTCGAATTTCAAAGATAACTATGTTTTTCGATAAAGGTATAAGTACCTTTTTACCAGAGAAGGCCACCGAATATAATATACCAATGTGGCTCACATTTGTAGATTTTCGCAAGGCTTTCGACACAGTGGAAAAATGGGCGCTTATAAGAGCTCTTAGAAATGCTCGTATCGACCACAGATACAGCGAACTGATAGCCAGAATTTATGAACGAGTAACACTCAAAGTTATGGTAAACCAAGAACTGACAAACAAGATCCCAGTGAACAGAGGAGTAAGGCAGGGGGATGTAATATCGCCTAAGTTGTTTACAATGATCTTAGAAGATGTATTCAAAGAACTGAATTGAAACGAAAATGGCCTTCTGATAGCTGGCGATCGGGTAAACAACCTGAGATTCGCAGATGACATTGTAATTATAGCAAAAAATAAGAATAAAATGATCCAGATGATTACAGATCTCCACCACCAAGTAAGAAAAGTGGGACTTGACATAAACTTCTCCAAGACAAAGTACATGAGTAACGAAGAGACCAATGATGAAAATATAGAGATTGAACATTCAACAATAGAAAAAGTAAACACGTACATCTATCTGGACCAAATAATAACGATAGGAAAGGAAAACCAGCAGCTTGAAATTGAAAGAAGGATACGTATGGGATGGGCAGCATATGAAAAACTGAAATATGTACTGAATATGAACATTCATGCGGTTGTTATAAAAAATTTAATTTGTTAGAGTTATAAACAATTTCTTTACACAATTCCAAATTAAACCATGTTCTCGGTTTTAGTGGAAAATGAGATTGCATCCTTTTAATGCGTTAAATGCTACTGAGTAAGTTTAAAAAAAAGTTAGTAACCTCTTATATTAAAGAAGTTATTAATATTTGTCTAATCAGAGAAAGTAAAATATTCAGTGGCTTCAGTTGATTTGTATAATAAAAAATTGATTCGACATTTGAAGGCTACAATCGGCGACTCTGCCATTCGAAAAATTTATTATTTTTCTGAGGGAGCTGAGTCTCTATAAAAACAAGTTCAATTTGTCTTCTCTACTCTCGCAAGAATCTGAATGTGATATTACTGCAGAGTGGCATTTTTTCGCTACTTCGCATTTAAAAGGTGCTTGCGATGGGATTGGTGGATGAGTTAAAAGTGCGGCGAGAACTGCAAGTCTTTAGAGAAATAGTGAAAAGTAAATAACATCTCCCAAACGCTTGTTTAATTAGGCAGTAAATTATTTTAAAAATGTAAGCCTCGATTTTTGTACAAGTGAGGAATGTCAGGGTCACGAAAAGGTTTATCAATCGAATCATCGAACTTGTAAAACTATATCTAAGGCGCGCCAATTCCATGCTTTTAAACGGAAAGAAAATAACCATGTTTAAAATAATTTAATATGTATTGTATAATTTTTATTTAATTGTTCATTAAATAATAAATGCGAGAGGTCATGATATTAGTATTATGATTTTTTCGTTAAAAATAATGAGTTTTTCGAGAGCGTCAGCATTGGCGGCTCTCGCGTTAGAGTACACGAGCTCGTTGGAGGCCGCGCGTCATCAGCAAAAAAACTTCTTTGATATAAAAGGTTACTAACTTTTTTTTAATTTACTTAGTGACGTTTTACGCATTAAAAAAGTACGATCTCACTATCGAATGAAACCGAGAACATGGTTTAATTCGCAATTATTTAAAGAAATTATTTATCATCATCAGTTCGGCTTTATAACGTCTGGCGACGTTGTCCGATTCCTAAATGCCAGTGTTGTCTATCATTACAATCGTCATCACTCAAGCCTCTGTCGTTCATCTCTCTCCTTCTGTTCCCAGGTGATATCTACTTCAGCACCTTCCTCAGCAATCTTTCTTCTCCCATCCTTTGAACGTGCCCATACCATACAAGCTGTCTCCTCTCTACGCCTTCCATAACCGTTTCTGCCACATTCATTTGTTCTCTTATAATTTAGTTTCTATTACGTTCTAGTCTTGATCTTCTCGTTGAACGTCTTAGGGCGTCCATTTCTGTGGCTTCTATTTTTCTCGTTATAGGCCTTTATACGCCATGTTTCTGCTCTATACATCAACGTGCTCTTTATCATACATTCACAGATTCTTTTATTTCTCTCTCTGACTATTTCTGTACTCCATAATATCCCGTTTAATGCTTTAGTGATCTGTCTGGCTTTGTTTATTCTTAGCTTTATTTCCTAATCATCTATCCCCTCTTTGTTAAAATTTACCCCTAAATATGTATACTCTTCGCATGTTTTTATTGTTTCGTTATTGTCCAATTCTATATCTGTTGTTTAATCACCTATACATAAATATTGTGTTTTTTTCCGTGTTTATTTGTAAATTATTTATAACTTTAACAAATTAAATTTTTACAACCGCATGAATTCAACTGCAAAGTACAAAATTTAGTTTCTATTAACAAAAAATTAACTCAGTTATCTCTATTCGTCTGTCAGTCTGTCTGTCCCTTAGTGCGCTTATCACTGAAGAACCACTTATCCGATTTACGTACTTTTTTTTAAAACATACATATGTTCTCTGGCCAGGTTATAGGCTATATTTTATTACGATAGGTAGCATAAGGAATGAGCAGTGACGATAATACTGAATGAAGTCGGAAAAAGTTTGCCGCTAGCGCGTTCCCTTGCCTAAACCATTTAATATGGAACAATATTATGTAGCAAAGAATATCTATAATCTATAATATATATAAAATGAAATGTCTCTCTGTCTGTCTGTCTGTCCATTAGTGCGTTTATCACGCAAGAACACACTTATCCGATTAACGTGTTTTTTTTTTTAAACTTATACATATATTCTTTGGCCAGGTTATATAATAATAATAATGTATATCTATAATATATATAAAATGCAGCGTCTCTCAGTCTGTCTGTCTGTCTGTTAGTGCGCTTATCACTTGAGAACCACTTATCCGATTTACGTGTTTTTTTTCTAAAACATACATATGTTCTCTGGCCAGGTTATCTATCTATAATATATATAAAAATGCAACGTCTCTCAGTCTGTCTGTCTGTCTGTTAATAATAATGGGAGATGAGGTGAGATAATGGGAGATAAGGTGAGATAATGGGGGATAAGTATAAATAATGGGAGATAAGGAGAAATAATGGAAGATAAGCAGAGATAAATCTAGGTAATGGGAATTATGGTGAGATAATGGGAGATAAGGAGAAATAATGGAAGATAAGGAGAAATACTGCGAGATAAGTCGAGATAAGCCTAGATAATGGGAGATAAGGTGAGATAATGGGAGATAAGTATAAATAATGGAAGATAAGGAGAAATAATGGGCGATAAGCAGAGATAGGTCTAGGTAATGGGAGTTATGGTGAGATAATAGGAGATAAAGTGAAATAATGGGAGATAAGGAGAAATATTGCGAGATAAGCCTAGATAATGGGAGATAAGGTGAGATAATGGGAGATAAGGAGAAATAATGGGAGATGAGCAGAGATAAGCCTAGATAATGGAAATTTTGTAGAGATAATGGGAGATAAGGAGAGATAATGGGAGATAAGGGGAAATAATGGCAGATATTTTATTACGTTAAGTAACATAAGGAATAAGCAGTGACGATAGTAGTGAATCAAGTCCACGCGAGCGGAGCCGCGGGCGCGGCTAGTATAATATATAATAATTGGAGTGTTGCAAAACAACATTAGGGGGTAAAAAGGTATGTGTACCTCTATCAAAAAATATAGTCATCTTTGAAATCCGAGAAAAAAATTTTTCAGGTGGTCTTATTTTGACCCAGATATAAAATCAGTTCCAAAACAGTGCCCTTCTTCTTATTCTTCTTCTTTCTTATATATTTGTCATATAAGTAGGCATACTGCCTGTTTTATCCCAATTAGGCCTCTTCCGACGTGGACGTTCAGCATTTCTTCCACCTTTTCGGAGGTCTGCCCCTAGTTCTTCTACAGCAGGGTTTATTGAGTTTGCCCCTTTTTACCAGTCTGTTGTCGTCCATCCGACCTACGTGTTTATTCCATTGTTTTCTTCCAGTTCCGGTCCATTTGGATATTTTTTGGAACTTACGTAGTTCTTGTAGATCTTTGTTGCTGATTCTGTCGTGGATGGTTTTTCCATGTATGTCCCTAATCACCTTTATTTCTGTTATCCTCATCATTTGTGCTGTTTTACATGTGTCAGCTTTTGTTTCTACAGCATATATGAGGATCGGTCTCACTGTTGTCTTGTATATTCTTATTTCACTTTCCATTGTGAGGTATTTATTTTTCCATACTATGTCCGTTAAACAACCTGCTGATGCCTTCATAGAGTGTTGTTTTACTTCCCTGTTTAAGTCTCTGTAGCTTGCTATCATTGTTCCCAGGTATTTAAAATTATTAACCTGTTCAATAATACTTCCTTTGATGTCCAGCTTGCATCTTGATAATTCTTTTGAAGCTACCGTACATTATGTCTTGTTGTGTAGATAACCGTGTTTAGCTTCCTCGCTTCCAAATTGAAGACATGAAAGATCTTCTGAAGGTTATCCTCAGAATCAGAGATGAGGACTGCATCATCGTCGTAGCAGATTGTGTGGAAGTGTGTGCTGCCCATTTTGTAGCCTCTATTTTTTGGAGGATTCGCCACTATTATGTCCATAACAAGGTTAAAGATAAAGGGACCAAGTAAATCGCCTTGTCTTATTCCGGCGTTTATTTCTGTGTTAATGCGATGTATGATTTCTATTAGCTTTTGGTTTTCCTGCTTTCCTGTAATAATTTTATAATATCTTAATTGCACTCTATCGAAAGCTTGAGTCATGTCGACGAAACACTTATATGCAGGTTTGTTAAATTCTTTAGCTTTTTCCTTATCTGCCTGACTATAAATATGGCATTTATGGCCATTCGGTTTTTGCGGAATCCCCGTTGTTCCTCTCTGAATTGAATATCCATAATCATTTCTTCCAGTATGATTTTTATTATTACTTTTAAGGTAGTATTTAGGAGCGTTATTCCGCTGTAGTTTTCGGGTGATATATTTTGTCCTTTTTTGAATATTTGGATTGTTATGCTAGTTTTCCAATCTGTAGTTATTTTTCCATGTTTTACTATGTTTGTAATATAGGGTTTCTCCTCCATATTTTAACATCCCATTTGTAATATAGTCTGGTCCTGAGGCTTTTCTATTTTTAAGTCATCTTATAATTCTTTCTATCTGTTCTAAAGTCACTTCTAGGTTTACTTCTTCTACTACTACAGTGCCCTTGTGTTAATTTAATAAAGCAACGATATGGGTCAGAGATCTGTCCCAAATGCCTAACGTCAATGATTGTTATTAAAACTAGACATTTTTTATAGAACCATTCACCATAATAAAATACTAAAAAAAATTGTTTGTGTCCAAGTAATTGGGGTCAAAAACTAAAAACCACCTTCAAATGGTTAATTAAAGAAGTTTTAAAGTATAAACAAAAACTAGTCCCATTAAAAAACGTTAATTGTCGTTTTGTTTAGCGCATAATGTACTTTGCACATTTTATAATAATTTACCGGTCAAGTATAAATTGAGCCTCGTCTGATAAGAGGAACTAGATCAGGGTAAACGTGTTGCGGAACAGTCGACTCAATTGGTAGAAAAGACAATTGATGTCATTTAATCAACTTTAATTGTTTTGAATTTTACAACATCCAGGAATGAATTTTTCAGAATTCACATGAAGTTGTTATATTGTAAAATAATGAGGAAATAAACTTCTGGGTAAAATTAAAGGTTACACTGGTCAACAAAGTTTTGCAACGAAAAAATTGCTTCCGAATATTGACATCTATATCTTCCCTCATTATCAAATAGTATTTATTTTAATTCGTTCGGGTCTTCTTTTTAGTGTTCCGTACGGAACACTTATAAGATCACTTCGGTGTCTGTCTGTCTGTCTGTCTGTCTGTCTGTCTGTCTGTCTGTCTGTCTGTCTGTCTGTCTGTCTGTCACACCCGATTTTCTCCGAAACTATTTGACATAGAAAGGTGAAATTTGGTAATAATATAGGAATTGATGGCCTCATCAGAGTCATGTAGTTTTGAGAATTAAATTTTGACTTAAGGGGTTAGTTTTGGGGGGGTGAAGTCGTAAGTGAAAAAAAATTTTTTTTACTAGGTCATCAAGTGTGGTGTCAAATGAAAGCTTGTGAAAACACGAGTAAAAAATATATATATAATATTATACTTGCGCGCACTTTTCTTTGTATTATTTTTAAAAAATTCGCAAAAAATCGCTGTCCCGGGCCTTATCTCGAAAAGTACCTACCAAAACATTTCGAAAAAATTCTGGAATATTCTCCACGGGGTGTAGATTGAACGAAAATTATGACGAGTGCATACCTCTAGTAATTTATATGGTATATAAAAAAAACAAAAATTTCAAGGTCATCAGATTTCAGTAAAGATTGGAAACAAAATTTGTTGAAAACTCATTTGGGGTGTATTTTGTGAAGTCACTGATCATTTTATACCTCTTTGACAAATTTTTTTTATTTTAAAAGCAATCAACGTACGGAACACTAATTGCGCAAGTTCAACTTGCACTTGACCGGTTATTTTATGTTACAGTTACTACCTATTTATCTTGCCATCCTTCCTATTTACCGTTTTATTGTGACTTTGTTACTTGTGAAATAGTTGTGGCTTGTTATTATCAAGGTTTAGTCATTCTAAAACATATTTTTTTATGCACACGTATTGCAAGGAAATCCCTAAAGCGCTACAGGAGCGACACGTATGCGGAAAAAAAAAAAGCGATTCACGTTGGTTTTGAATCGTAAATTGTACTCTACCGGAAACATAGTCCTAGGCAAATTATTCCAAAAGGATGAGGTTTTCCATATAAAAGACTGCTTGAAAAGGGTTGTACGAGAAGTAACAAGCTGAACTTCATATGGATGTAAAGTATTAGCGCGGCGTGTATTTCTAGCATGCACCGCTCTGGGAGGCATTAAGCCGGCTACATCCATCGAACACTTTCCACGAAAGTTTGCTGGCTAGTTCCGGGTCTCCAGTCAGGCGAACCACTCTCTTCTGAATAGAATCCCACAAATGCAGTGTATGTTTGGGAGCAGAGCCCCAAACATGGGAGCAGTATGCCATCGTTGGTCGAATATGAGCTTTGTACAAAATTAACAGTTGTTGTGGAGTAGAAAACTTTCTAGTTCGAAATAATATTGCTTTCGAGAAGCCCTCTTTGCAATGTTTGCAACATGTTCATGCTAAGACATATTTGCTCCCAAATTAACCCCCAGCAAATTGAGTGACGATCCTAAAGGAGTGGAGTGGCTCGACATAACTATGTCGGATTCAGCAACGTTAAATTTTTAGAAAAAAACTGCCGCCTGGATTTTTGTAGCGTTAAATTCTACTTGATTGCTGTCACCCCAAAATAGAATTTCTTCCAAGTCTTTGTTGTTGAGTAGCTGATGTTCGAGTGTTCAAAGCGAATGATGAGATAAACGTACTGTTATCTGCAAAACTGTAGAATGGATTACTGGTCTTTTCCAGCAGATCGCTAGTGTAAATGACAGAGAGTAGGAGACAGTATGGAGCCCTGGGGCACACCGGCATTGATATTGAAGGTGTTAGAAAGAACCCGTCGATTGTCACTCTTAAAGAAGGCTCTTTGAGGAAACTTGAGAAACATAAACAGAACTTTTCAGGCATACTAGAAGAGCGTAGCTTAGCCAACAATCCACCTTGCCAAAGACGGTCGAATGCCTTGGATATATCAAAAGCAACCACTCGAGATTCTCCACAGTGTTCAATTGCGTTGTTCCAAACATGTGTTACTTAAGTTAGAAGATCTTCTGTTGATCTATGTTTACGATGGTCGCTAATAATATTGAATCCTTCAAGATATTTTAGAGTATGCTAATTGATAGCCTTTTCCATAACTTTCGATATTATAAAAAGCAGTGCGACTGGTCGGTATTTGTTTGGAAAGGTCTTCTTGCATTTTATGAGGATAGGTTGAAAGAGCTACAGAAAACTGGTGTTAGTTCTCTTGCTCAGTTTTTGAGTACTATGGCAGGTATTCTGTCAGCGCCAGAAGCTTTTTGGTATCTAGCTTCATTAAAACACATTTTATGGTACGCTGTCTGAAAACAACTGGCATCCTTGACTGCACTATGGGAATAGTAGGTGGTGTTTTTCCTTAGACATCAACAATAGAATGTGAAGCAAGGAGTTCAGCCAACAAGTTCGTTTTCTCAACAGGTGTTGTTGCAGTAGAATTATCTGGCCGTGTGAGTGGTGATATAGTGGATTTGGTGAAATTTTGACTAACTGCCTTAGCGAGTAACCAAAAGGATCCGAGACGGTGAGGATTCAATTTATGAGCTACTCTTCCAAAAACTTCTTTCTATAGTAAAAACGAGACAAGAATGATCTAGGTAGAGCTGTCTCAAAAAAATCATTCCCTAAAAAAATCTTTTCTTAGAATTGAAGTTGGCATTTCAAAAATCAATCACATTTAAGAAGATTTCCAAAGGTTTCTCTGATAAAAAAAAAATACATTAAAATTTTGCCACCTCATCTGACTAATCACTGGGTGAGGGTAAGATTTCCAAAACCCTCCCTTTTTTAAAGTGATCCTCCTTTTAACAAAATTTTACCACTCATAAAAATCCTTTTTAGAAAAACAGCCCCCTCTTCTCGTCGCATCTGGCTGTATTCGGTACACAGTAACGAAAATGTATGCCAAAGTAAGATATTTAAAATTTAATACTGAAAATAATAATGTAAAATAGTAATTGGAATGGATTATTATTTTTAAATTTTATCGACTTCTTCGATGGCTGGTCCAGCGCCTCTTGTACTGGCACCACCACTTGGGGCAGCCCCACCGGCACCTGAGAAACCTCCTGGCACAGCACCTGGCATTCCACCACCAGCTCCTTGGTACAACTTGATAATGATAGGATGACAAACTCCTTCCAATTTCTTCTGTTCATGTTACGTATTGAGGGTTGGGACGAATGACACTCGAGCACACCGCGTCTTAACGTCTTTTGTGCCTCTATCGAGATTTACTTAAGTTCGAACCTGTTTCTCCTATCTTCTATACCTATTTTTTAATCATTTGAGTATTAGAGGGCTTTATTTACGCTACAACAATGATATTTAATGCTAAATTTTCGCAACGCATTAGTCACAGAATAATATTTAGTGTTCCGTACGGAATACTTATGGGATCATTGCGGTGTCTGTCACATTCTGTGCGAATGTCCTGCACTAATGGTAAAAAGATATAGATACTGGGATCAACTATTCTGTGAACCCAAAGATCTACAAGAGGTCAGGGCCTATGTCTCTTGGAGAAAATGCCGGACTGGGACTGCGACCCTGACTCGACTTAGTGGGGAGTCACAGAAGAACTTTTAAATCTAGGTGACACCAGGGACTCAAGGTACCACCCACTCATTTTACTACTACTACTACTACTACTACTACTACTACTACGAGGCTGGTTTGAAAAGTCCGTGCAAAAATAAAAACTACTTATGTGTTTGGGGTAAACCTTTTTTATTTTTCGACATAGTCTCCTTTTAGGCTTATACACTTCGTCCAACGATGTTCTAGTTTGTTGATCCCTTCCGAATAATAGGATTTGTCCAAGTCTGCAAAATATCCATTAGTGTCTGCAATCACCTCCTCGCTTGAATAAAATCTTTGTCCCGCCAGCCATTTCTTCAAATTGGGGAACAAATAGTAGTCCGAGGGAGCCAAGTCTGGAGAATAGGGGGGATGTGAAACGAGTTGGAATCCTATTTCCATTAATTTTGCGACCACAACTGCTGAGGTGTGTGCTGGTGCGTTGTCGTGATGGAAAAGGACTTTCTTGTAGGCCAATCGCGGGCGTTTTTCTTGCAGCTCGGTTTTCAAACGGTCCAGTAACGATGAATAATATTCACCTGTAATAGTTTTACCCTTTTCCAGATAGTCGATGAGGATTATCCCTTGCGAATCCCAAAAGACAGTCGCCATAACCTTTCCGGCCGAAGGAACGGTCTTCGCCTTTTTTGGTGCAGATTCCCCCTTGGTAACCCATTGTTTAGATTGTTGTTTGGTCTCAGGAGTATAGTAATGTATCCATGTTTCATCCACAGTGACGAAACGACGCTTAAAGTCCTCCGGATTCTTCTGGAACAGCTGCAAACCATCCTTGCAACACTTCACACGATTCCGTTTTTGGTCAAGCGTGAGCAATCGCGGCACCCATCTTGCGGATAGCTTTCTCATGTCCAAATGTTTATGCAAAATATTATGTACCCGTTCAGTCGAGATGCCCACAGCACTAGCAATCTCACGCACCTTAACTCTTCTGTCATCCATCACCATATCATGGATTTGATCAATGATTTCTGGAGTCGTAACCTCCACAGGCCGTCCAGAACGTTCAGCGTCACTTGTGCCCATATGGCCAGTCCGAAAATTTTGAAACCACTTATAAAACTGTTCTAATCGAAGGTGCAGAGTCACAATAATGTTTATCAAGCTTCTCTTTAGTCTCCTGAGGCGTTTTGCCTTTCATAAAGTAATGTTTAATCACCACACGAAATTCTTTTTCGTCCATTTCTTGAAAATCACTCGACTTCATGGATTCACACGAATGCCAAACACAAAGAAATAGACCAATATGGCTGAAACTTGGTGTGCGTTCATTCAAGAGATGCTACTAACTAAATATGACCTCGATACGCGCCGGTGGTGCCATCTCTCGGACTTTGCACGGACCAGCCTCGTAGTGCAGAACAGGGAGAACGATTTCATCAAGACATCTAAACTATAGAAACAAGATACCAAGATCGATGGAATGTGAATATGATGGCTGGTTACTGTTGGTCAATAAAACGTGATATTTCAGATTCGTAAAAAAAAAAAATCACTCCCAGGCGTAATTTTATGGAAAAACGCAAAGATATCACTCAGAATAATCGTAATATCAAAATTGTAATTGATGTTTTCTTTGTAAATGTTTGAATAAATATATTTTTAACTTAATAATTGATTTTATATTCAAAAATTTATAATAAAGGTTTTTTTAATTTTATAGAAAAACCAGATGTGATAGAAAGAAAATGCGGATACTTCTGAATTCAAGACACGTGAATTAAAATAACCGGTCAAGTGCAAGTTGAACTTGCGCAATTGTGTTCCGTAAGTTGACTGCTTTTGAAATAAAAATTTTTGTTACGGAGGTATAAAATGTTTGTTTCCCATCTTTGTTTTTTTATATGTCAGATAAATTATTAACTCGTGATAATTTTCGTTCAATCTACACCCCACGGAGACTATTCCAGAATTTTTTCAAAATGTTTTGATCAGTCAGGGGGAGACAGCGATTTTTCGCGATTTTTTAAAAATAATACAAAGAAAAATGTGCGCAAGTGTTACATTATATATGTATATTTTACTCGTCTTTTCATAAGCTGTCATTTGACACCACACTCGATGACCTAGTAAAAATTTTTTTTTTTCACTTCCGATTTCACCCCCAAAACTAAACCCTTAAGTAAAAATTTTCAAATTTCAACTTTCTATGACAGTTTCGGAGAAAATCGGGTGGGACAGACGGATAGACAGACACCGAAGTCATCTTACAATAGTTCCGTACGGAACACTAAAAATGAAAACAATGCTCAAAAATTTTTCATATGTCGGCCTGTGTAATGAAACAAATATTTAGATAATAAATATTTGTTTTACACTTTTATTACTAATTTCTAAATTAAGCTAGAGGTAGCTAAAATGCTGTAACTATTATACCGTATTAACTAAGAAAAATCGTGAAGATACATATTGGATCTTAAGATATATACATGCGAGGGTCCTAATTAACTTAACCTAGGTAAGGATTTTATTTTATTTTAAAAGCAATCATGGTACGGAACACTAATTGCGCAAGTCCCGCTTGTACTTGACCGGTTTTTTATTCTTATCTGGTCACGTCAAGAAAGTGCAAGACCAATGAAAAGCAAAGTAAGTGTGCCATTACAACGTATAATACATAAATTACTCGTCTTTATATGGTTAGTAACATAGAAAAATTTAGTTTCTTTGATGCTACCCGTTCAACATATCTTATTACTACCACGATATTAAATGCAAGTGCATTTTCAACCAACAATAAACGTTTAGCAAAAGAAGTTCTTTCGACCAGAACTAATAACAGGTGTTATGGTCGATTGTTATATGAGATACCTCACTTCGATTATGGTTTTAAAAATAAGCATTTAATTAAAAACTTGATGTTTGGTGTTTCCCATAAAAAAAAATATATAAAATTTTAATCTGAATAAAAATTAGGATTTAATCCCAGCTGCTACATGTTCTTTATTATGAACATAATTAGTTAAATAGCTGAGATAATGCATAATATGGTACAACAAAGAATCTTTAGTAATCCCTATATTTTATAAAACGCAACGTCTCTTGGTCTGTCCGTTAGTGCACTTATTACTCGAGAACCACTTACCGGATTTACGTGTTTTTTTTTTTAATTCATACATATGTTCTCTGGCCCGGTTTTAGTACATATTCTGTTACGTTAGGTAACATAAGAAATAAGCAGTGGTGATAATAGTGAATCAAGTCGGAAAAACCAAAACAATAATTCTATTATCCACGCGAGCGAAGCCGCGGGCACAGCTAGTATTAAATATGGAGTGAACTACTTTATGTATTTGTTAATCCACTGCAGCTCGATCTACAGCACTTGTGATTTACACTCGTATGTAAAACGTAGGCTGAAAAGTTTTTGGTATAGCTACTTAAAATACATTTTTTTTTTGCAAAATTCGACTTTATTCATCATCATAGTCTCCTTTAAAAGCGATACAATCAGTCCAACGCTTTTTTAACATTTCTCTACCTTTCTTGTAGAAGGATTTGTCTTTGCCTTCAAAATAGGCCTCAGTTTCGGCAATTACTTCTTCATTGGATCCAAATCTCGCGAGCATTTTCTTGAGGTCTCCGAATAGATAATAGTCGCTGGGGGCCAAATCTGGAGAATACCGTGGATGAGGAAGCAATTCGAACTTCATGCAATTTTGCCATTGTAACCATTGACTTATGACACGGTGCATTGTCATGATGAAAGAGCACTTTTTTCTTGTTCATTTGAGATTGCTGCCTTCAAACGCACCAATAACTTTATATAATATTCGCTATTGTTGGTTTTTCCCTTCTCAGCATAGTTGATGGAAATTATTCAATGCGCATCCCAAAATATAGTGGCCAAAACCTTCCCATCCGACTGTTGTCTCTTTGGTGGTTTCAAGCGGCTTGCACCGGCTGCCCTCCACTCAACTGACTGCCGATTTGATTCCGGTGTGTAATGGTGAATCCATGTTTCATCCATTATCATATATTGCATGAAAAAATATTTTTTATTGCGCTTAAACAGGTCCAAACAGCGCTCAGAATCATCAACACGTTGTTGTTTTTGGTCCACTGAGAGCAAACGCGGTACCCATTTCGAACAGAGCTTTCTTATGCCCAAATATTTGTGCAAAATATGACCAACACGTTCTTTTGATATCTTTAGGGTGTCAGCTATCTCACGCAATTTCACTTTACGGTCATCCAAAACAATTTTATGGATTTTTTTATGTTTTCCGGTGTAACTACCTCATTTGGGCGTCCAGAGCGTTCAACATCATTTGCGTCTCTACGACCGCATTTAAATTCAGCATACCAGTAAATGATGAGTGATTTTCCAGAAGCAGAGTCCCCGTAACATTTATCAAGCCATTGTTTTGCTTGAACGGCATTTTTTCCCATCAAAAAACAGTGTTTAATCAACACACGAAGTTCAATTTTTTCCATTGCTTTGAAAATATCAAAAGTAGCGTCACTAAAACCACTGTAACTTGTAAACTAATCGTCGAAATGTCATGAAATTTTGACACATATCGTTTGAGGGTTGGTACTTCATAAAAATTATGGAGTATTGGAGTATCTATGTGTCAAACCAAAAACTTTTCAGCCTACTTGTTACATACAGGTTGCGGTGCTTAAATCCGGACAAATTAAACATTTTCTTTAAAAGAAGTTTTACTCATCAAAAAATTTAAAAGAAAAAAAATCCTTTTGCACGTCAGTTGTGTGACCTATCTAGAGTGGAATTACTCGATGTAACCACCCTCAGTCGCAATGACCGCCTACATCCTTGACCTGAAGGGCTTGCACGCCCTCTTTAAAGCAGGGCTGTCCATATTGGCAAATGTACTTCGATAGCGATGCTTAAAGATGCCACATTAGAGTGTCTAGACTTGTTAGTAACTCTTTTGATGACGCTCCAAACATAGTAGTCGAGGGGTTCAAATCGGGGCTAATGGAGGGCCAGAACTCTTTAGACCATAACATGTCCATGTTATCCGATAACCAGTTTTGAACTAAATGGCTTGTGTATACCGGTGCACAACCCTGATGATACACGTACATGCCTCATGTCGTACACAGTTGAACCCGGATACCCGAAGAAGCGAATTATTTCAGTCACCGAACGTCCAATGCGAAGACTTTCGAAAATCGCGGTTCTTCGGTTGTACTTCGCACTTGTTCGTAACGGCTCGTTATTTACTAGAAGTATGTTTCTTTCACGCATGTCCACAACGACCTATAGCGAAATTACTATATGGCGGATTTAAGCGTGCCCCCTGTATATTAAAATATTTATGTACATCACAGAAGCCTACAATTTTGTTATCACTAAATATAGTGCCATATAAATCGTTATAGAACCTTTTTTTGATACCTGTGAAGTATGACCTCTGAAGGAAACAGCATTAGCCAGGTTATGAGCAGGAAATGGACTTCTGGAGAAGAGCAGCAGAAAGATCCAGAAAAGTAAGGTTCACCAACGAACGATAGGGGTTGTTAAATATTGTACAGTTTAAATAATATTATGAGAATTTTTCCAGGTTATTAGTTGAGATAATGAACATTTTTCTTATTAATATCTCACTATAAAGTAGCTTCTACGTGAAGTACTGAGTTGTAGTGCTGGATTAATTTATTATTTGGTGTGAGAAAGTCAGATTCAGTGTTGTATAATCTATAGGAGAAAATTTGGCCAGTAATTATTGTAATTAGTATCTCTAATTGTGTTATGCTCGGGTGAATCCTCTCCCAGGGACCTGGACCAAGCAGTCAATAAATTAACGGCAGACATCAAAACTACCTCACATCGTCATAAGGATCACTCCCCGCCGCACTTCATGGCAAACTTCCCCTTTGTATCAAAAAGCAGATTAGGGATAAAAAACGCCTGCCGAGGAGAGTCATTCGAACAGGCGCAAATTGCGCTACTGAACAACCTAGGAAAACACTTTTCCTCTACCATAACAGCAGGTGGAGTTCCAAACTTGAGTCCATCAGCACCCAAGATAACTGCCTTTGGAGTATGGCTCGAGCCTTCTTCATCGACACCCTCTGTTCTATCCCCATAATCTTCCACGTCGGCACATCTAAAGAAGGGATGAATATCGAATCCCAAAACAAATACTAAAGTGGCAATTAAAAGATAAAAAAAAAAGCCCCAAGCGGGGTAGATCAAAACAACCTGGGGAGAGAGGATAGACACAGAGATTGAGTAAGGAAATCTGGAAGATCTATAGAACGACCGAGAAAGATGAATATTGGAAGTCGGAGAACGTTGTAAACCGAGATATATATATATA
This sequence comes from Pachyrhynchus sulphureomaculatus, assembly GCA_019049505.1. Classification (NCBI taxonomy): domain Eukaryota; kingdom Metazoa; phylum Arthropoda; class Insecta; order Coleoptera; family Curculionidae; genus Pachyrhynchus; species Pachyrhynchus sulphureomaculatus. The sequence goes on along the minus strand of CM032451.1, from coordinate 46,587,746 downwards.
TATATATATATATATATATATATATATATATATATATATATATATATATATATATATATTGTATATATATATATATATATATATATATATATATATATATATATATATATAATATATATATATATATATATATATATATATATATATATTGTATATATATATATATATATATATATATATATATATATATATATATATATATTGTATATATATATATATATATATATATATATATATATATATATATTGTATATATATATATATATATATATATATATATATATATATATATATATATATATATATATATATATATATATATAATCTGGAAGATCTATAGAACGACCGAGAAAGATGAATATTGGAAGTCGGAGAACGTTGTAAACCGAGATATATATATATATATATATATATATATATATATATATATATATATAATATATATATATATATATATATATATATATACGAGGCTGGTTTGAAAAGTCCGTGCAAAAATAAAAACTACTTGTGTTTGGGGTAAACCTTTTTTATTTTTCTACATAGTCTCCTTTTAGGCTTATACACTTCGTCCAACGATGTTCTAGTTTGTTGATCCCTTCCGAATAATAGGATTTGTCTGCAAAATATTCATTAGTGTCTGCAATCACCTCCTCGTTTGAATAAAATCTTTGTCCCGCCAGCCATTTCTTCAAATTGGGGAACAAATAGTAGTCCGAGAGAGCCAAGTCTGGAGAATAGTGGGGATGTGAAACGAGTTGGAATCCTATTTCCATTAATTTTGCGACCACAACTGCTGAGGTGTGTGCTGGTGCGTTGTCGTGATGGAAAAGGACTTTCTTGTGGGCCAATCGCGGGCGTTTTTCTTGCAGCTCGGTTTTCAAACGGTCCAATAACGATAAATAATATTCACCTGTAATAGTTTTACCCCCTTTTCCAGATAGTCGATGAGGATTATCCTTGCGAATCCCAAAAGACAGTCGCCATAACCTTTCCGGCCGAAGGAACGGTCTTCGCCTTTTTTGGTGCAGATTCCCCCTTGGTAACCCATTGTTTAGATTGTTGTTTGGTCTCAGGAGTATAGTAATGTATCCATGTTTCGTCCACAGTGACGAAACGACGCTTAAAGTCCTCCGGATTCTTCTGGAACAGCTGCAAACCATCCTTGCAACACTTCACACGATTCCGTTTTTTGGTCAAGCGTGAGCAATCGCCGCACCCATCTTGCGGATAGCTTTCTCATGTCCAAATGTTTATGCAAAATATTATGTACCCGTTCAGTCGAGATGCCCACAGCACCTTAACTCTTCTGTCATCCATCACCATATCATGGATTTGATCAATGATTTCTGGAGTCGTAACCTCCACAGGCCGTCCAGAACGTTCAGCGTCACTTGTGCCCATATGGCCAGTCCGAAAATTTTGAAACCACTTATAAACTGTTCTAATCGAAGGTGCAGAGTCACAATAATGTTTATCAAGCTTCTCTTTAGTCTCCTGAGGCGTTTTGCCTTTCATAAAGTAATGTTTAATCACCACACGAAATTCTTTTTCGTCCATTTCTTGAAAATCACTCGACTTCCTTGATTCACACGAATGCCAAACACAAAGAAATAGACCAATATGGCTGAAACTTGGTGTGCGTTCATTCAAGAGATGCTACTAACTAAACATGACCTCGATACGCGCCGGTGGTGCCATCTCTCGGACTTTGCACGGACTTTTCAAACCAGCCTCGTGTATATATATATATATATATATATATATATATATATATATATATATATATATATATATATATATGTATCTTTTTTTATCATTCACCTCTCCACCTGAAAAGTGGGGTTTAGCACTTTTCTATGTAAGATACATCGGCGAGGGTATCATAATATCCGTCCGCGGTCTCAAAGTGCCGAAGCATACATTTGTATTTCCTTGTTTCCTTTCTACAACCTAATAGTGCTGCCAAAGTTGTTATTGCATTTCTGCAACAATTGTTGCCTACGTATGTAGTCAAGCCAAAATATACTTAAATAAATTAATAAATACCTGCACTGACCAACCGGGAATAAACCCGGGATCCTCGGTACAATATACTGAAACTATACCACGGGACTGTGACCGCCACTAAGAAAATCGACATGAGTTATCTGTTTCACTGCTTCCAATTACTGCATTTTATTATTATTTCTAATAAATAATGAAGGGTGGCATGCAGTTTTCAAATGAATAACCATTAAAGGTTATTCAGATTCTGCAACCTTCTCCAAGAGAATGAAGATAAAATTCCTCCTAAATAAGGGCAAGTCGATTTTATGAGGAAGGTAGGTCACTTCTCACTAAATAAAAAGGTTTTTAAGATATCATACATACACACACACACACACACACACACACACACACACACACACATTCACCCACATCCCCACACATGCGCTCTCTATGTCTCCCCCATTCGGTGTCACCTAAGCGAGAAAAATGACCTGTTTATTTCATTTATATAATTCGTAAATAATTCTTTGATTTCTACTTATCAAAAACAAACCGTTCTATATAAATCAGAAGCAGCGTGTAGTTAATGTAGCATCTATACATAATAAAACAACCCACCAAATTAAAAGTTTTTTATATTTTACATTCAATTTCATTAATTTCCGGGTTGGCTATTAGTAACAAATATTTGTAACTACTACATGAAAAATTAATATTAATTGAAATTAAATATTTGTCACAACTGTTAAAAACTCATTGTATGTTATTTTTTTTAATATTTCTGCTCTAGGTTAAATATTTGTATCCGTTAAATAATTCAATGTTAAAAATTTAAACCCGTTTTAGAAGAATTAGAAGTTTTTAATTCTCTTTTTAGTGTTATAGGATCATTTAGGTGTCTCTACTACTACTACTTGACATATAAAGTGGAAATTTGGCACAAATATCGGAATGGGTGGAATAGGGCCATGTAGTTTTGAAAGTTAAATTTTGACTTGAGAAGTTAGTTCTGGGAAGTGAAATCGGAAGTCTTCCCACCCTATCTCGAAAAGTACTGATAAAATAATTTGGAAAAAATTCTGGAATAGTCTTCATAAAGTGTGGATTGAGTTAACATTATCACGAGTGCATTACCTTTGATAATTTATCTAGTATAAAAAAAACTATATTGCTTGACAATATGGTGGGTTTTTTTTAATATACTTTTCAGTACATTACTGCTACTGCGTGACTCGTCGCTGTACCGAGACAAAATAATTTTATTTTATTTGTTTTTAATTAAACCAATATTCAGGAGGTAAATAGTTGTTTTACACCTTTATTACTAGGTTGAGCTAGATCGATTTATTGGCTATTAGGTAGCAAAGATGCTATAACTATTATACATTATTGAGAAAGAAAAAACGTGAAAATACATATTGAATCATAAGATATATACATGTCAGGGATCTAATTAACTTAGGCTAGGTAAGGTTTTTATTTTAAAAGCAATCACCGCATGGAATATTAATTACGCAAGTCTGACTTGCACTTTGCCGCTTTTTTTATATTTGATGATATAAATATCACGAAAAACTGTCCTTATACTAAAATTTAGAATAAAAATCTATAAATAACACATAATATAGGTATGTATAAACCTCACCAGATGATATCCCTACATGTGAAAGAAAAATGTATGAAAATTGAAATGAAAAACTAAGTATTTCTTGGGTATCTGGACATATATGGTATATATACACACAGAGACGTGGAGAGGAAATCCGATTCCGGAATGGTTTCAATCCATGGGCATTCACTTTTGTGGAAATTAGGTGGCGGATGAGTACATGTATAGTGCGCTTTTAGAGAGCGATAAACTCTCTCTAATTATAGACCAATAACCAGAGAGGAAAGTTTTCCCAAAAAATTTCTCGCTGAAGAGAAACTCTCTCGTTTAATGAAACTTATCCGCGTTCAAAAATGTATGTTTCGGCACTTGGACAACGTTGACGGGTATTATGACATCACCGCTGGTATCCTCAGGATAAGAGAAAAAAAAGTAGAAATCCCTACTCAGGTGGGGAGATGAATAATAAAAAATACACACAGAGAAGACTAGAGGCGTTTGACGAAAAATATATACTATTGTCAAATAATGCTACTCATTTCAATTAAATTTCAAAATAACCAAAAAAAAAAAACATTAGTTTTGAAGACCTTGAATCCAGAAATCTTTACGATGATACATGACATGACATATTAGAGGCTAACCCCTTATTTAATAGACAGCTCGGCAGAATGTTTTTATGTCCCTGAATGCATCATTGAGACGAAAAACCACCCTACGAAGCGGCAACTTTTCGAAAAAGGAATCCATGACTATACCGAAAAAAAACTTAACTGAAAAAAGAAAGTTTAAAAAAAAGCCTTGGTCAAAACAAACAACGCCTTTCCTACATTCGCTACCAGCTTTGTGAGGGACATGAAAACCTAAACTTTTAACTAACAGTTCCTTATTATGGTGAATTATGTCAACGAAAATTAAGCTCTTCTTAAATTTAAGGCACCCTTCAACATTTACGAAGACTAAGGGTCACTTAACTATAAAAAAACGACAGAATTCTCGTTGGAGCAATTACGCATTACTGAAAAACCGTCTAACTTAATTAACAATATAGTTATATATGTACGTGTTTAAATGTAATATGACATCATTTTCTACCTCAATAGCTAAACGGTAAAAATAAATATTCCTATAAATGTCGTAAATAAAAGTGTGGGATTTTATCAAACAATTACCAAAATTCTATTTTTATTGCATGTGTTTTACATTTTATAGCATTAATAAAAATTTAAATGTGACCCACCCATACACACCTTTTATTTCTTTTTAATTGCTCATACAACCTATTCCTATAACGTTCTTGTATTTTACTTCTCGAATCAAATCAATCGACGGACGCTGCAAGTAATATCTGTTGGCAACAAGTTTAAATCTGGTAACTTTCTAGTAACTTTTGTTCCGTGTCATCCTCGCCCTGCCCTGTCACTGTCAGTCATCAAAAAGTATGGCGTCCGAAGTTATCCTTTTGGAAGATATTTATCAGTATTTTATAGAAAACGGCGGTAAAGTGAAAAATAGAGATGCTGTGCGTTATTTTAAGAAATATTTAACAGATCCTGTAACTAAAGGTAAGGAGTTTAAGTCTGATTAGTGCTGCTAAATTGAAGAAAACGCTGTTTAAAATGTTTGTTTTGGTTGGGTTAGGTGCATTAACCTGGTAATTTTTAATTATTTTGTCTCAATTTCCCTAAAATAATTCAAGAATAGGACTAAAAATAACGAAATACAATATTTAACATTCATATTGATAGATATATTTTTTAAAATAAAGATTTTAGGCCACTAACTTGATGTAAGAAATATGGGTGGCCTTTGCAATAACTAGCCTCTTTATTTATGATTTTTAATAACTAATAGATTTTTCTTTATTTTAGACAAAAATGTTCTAATTCCTTGTTTTTTTTTTATAACAGTATCGCCATATTTCTGGTTTAAATTAAAACTGTAATTTTATTTCTCTTCCTATAACTTCTAGGTTATTTTGAGTATCAACAAGTGTGGCCATATGACTAGAGTAACGTTGCTTTTACTTGTAATTTTAATAAAACAAATAGAAACATTTCTAACTTATGTGAGTTTAAACATTTGGGATTTCTTGAAAGTGACATTTCTTGATTTTTTTTATTTTTTTTTTATGGGTCTAGCACACATGCTGCAGGGAAGAAGTCCCTAAAGTGCTACAGGAGCGACACGTGTGCGGAAAAAGCGATTCATGTTGTTCTTGAATCACTGTAAATTGTACTTGGTAGGAAACACAGTCCTGGGCTGATTATTACACATATTTTTATACATAATAAATATGTAAAAATAATGTATTTGTCTCTCGCTATAAAAAATGCATGTAAATCAAACAACCCATTACACTTTATCTTATTCAGTGAGAGAAGAAGCCAGCAATGGACAAATATATAAAACTCCTCTATTTTATATCGAGCAGGTAAAGCTTGCACCTTTGTTTAAAGTTTTTTTTCTTACAGACATGGTTTTAACTAATCATATTTGTATTAAAACATGATCAACCATCTAACTAGCCCTCAAAATTGGGTAAGTGCATTGGCTGTTAATGAATTGGCCAAATATATAGTTTTGTCAAACTTCCAGAGTTTAGAAGATCCACCAGTTATCACAATACCATTAAAAATATAACCTTATAAAGTGTATAGCTTTTACTAACTGCCAATTAACAGTAGAATATTTTCTCAATTTGTATTTTAATAAGTTATATGTAAATTAATAATAAATATAAATGGCAATACCACTATGATGTCCAGAGAGGTTTATGTTATGAAACTGCACGTGGCCATTTATTTTTCTTCACGGTATTGTATGGAATTAGATTAAGGTGACCCTTTGCATATGGCAGAATTGCAATTTAGTCCAATGTTTTCTACTTGTACTTATGATTTTATAAATGATATACATAGTCCACATATGAAATATCTTTGGTTTTATGTCAGTGTGTAGTTTTTGTACAAATTGGAGATAACTGTTAATGCCTATTTATTGACTCTATGATATTGAATTTTTTATTAAAATTACTACTCAGCAATTATAGTGTTAATAATAAAAACAGCAATATACAGCACATTATTATAATAATTGTTTTATTAGATAGGAAATTTATAATCTAATAGATTAATTTGTATGGTACATTTGATAAAACTTATTAATATGACATATATATTTTAATTTCTATTATTATTTTTTTAATTATTATTTTTGCATTGGTAGATTAAGTAAATAACTGTGATTTATGATTAGCTAGGGGCTGTGAAACATAACATTACAGACTAAGTTGAGACATTACAGAAGATATAGAAAATATGTTATTTTTAAAAAACTTACTACCCCATTCTGTAAAAAGGTTTGATTTTAAAATTGATCTAATTTTGGGATTTGGGGGCTAAATTGACAAGAGCGCTAATAGATCACAACACAAAATGCTATGGAATGACAAATTCTGGGTATATCCTTGAAAGATCATAAAAGCAACACTTATATTAGGCCAATCACTAAGGCCAGAGATGGTGGCTCAACTTGAATGGAGCTATGCTGGCCACGTTGCTAGGTATACAGATGACAGATGGTCTCAATCTATATTGAAATGGAGACCGTACATGGCTAAGAGATCGAGAGGAGGCCCTCCCTAAACATTGGACTAATTACATCAAATGAACTGTCAAGTACGTGTGGATGAGATAGGCATGGGACAATCAAATGTGGAAAGATATATGGGAGGCCTGTATCCAGCAATGGGTCGATGAGAGCAAAAGAAGAAGGAGACTAATAAATCAACTGAAAATATGATGCTGTGCAGTTCCAAGGTAGAGAGTTCATTTGCATTTATGATTAAACTGATGAAGTTGAAAAATTTTTTTTTAAACTCTTTGATTATACTTATGTATTACATGATCAACAACAATTATCAGCTGACAAAGGTTTTATATTCTGTGGCAATTAGACCTGATGTAACTTTGAAGCCTTTTAGTAAATCCCGCAGACAGGAAATTTTTTTGTAATACTATCAAATGAACTTGAATTTTATACTGTCAACTCGTTGGTGGTATTTATGAATACTTTTAAAAAATAAGTAAGTTTATTGTTTAAGTTATATACGTTTTTATGTGAAAGTTATCTTTATTTCCCTTAAAACAATCATGTATGTCATTGTTTTTTCCTTCAAGATACGCTGGCACCGATTTATTTGTTATTTAATATAGAATTATCATTGTAACATATATTAGTTTTATTGCTGCAGGTACCCATCTAACACCATCAGTGTATACAGCATAGGTGTATAGTGATTGCATTTGATGGGTTTGAAGTTTTTTTAAGGCGAGACTTTTACAACGATTGTCTATAGGAAAAAACAGACCAGGCTGGTAGTTTAAAACTCTGGTTGTATTATTATTACTATTTTTCTTGAATGTGTCGTTAGTCTTGTTATTTATAAATTGGTATTAATTTTGTAATATATATATATATATATATATATATATATATATATATATATATATATATATAAGATATATATAAGATATATATAAGATATATATAAGATATATATAAGATATATATATAAGATATATATATATATATATATATATATATATATATATATATATATATATGTGTGTATATATATATATATATATAATATATATATATATATATATATATATATATATATATATATATATATATATATATATATATATATATAATATATATATATATAAAATATATAAGATATATATATATATATATATATATATATATATAAATATATATATATATATATATATATATATATAGATATATATATATATATATATATATATATATATAAATATATATATAAGATATATATATATATATATATATATATATATATATATATATATATATATATATATATATATATATATATATATATATATATATATATATATATATATATATATATATATATATAAGATATATATATATATATATATATATATATAATATATATATATATATATATAAGATATATATATTATATATATATATATATATATATATATATATATATATATATATATATATATATATATATATATATATATATATATATATATATATATATATATATATAAATATATATATATATATATCTATATATATATATATATATATAAATATATATATATATATATCTATATATATATATATATATATATATATATATATATATATATATATATATATAAGATATATATATAATATAGACATATATAATATATAATATATATATATATATATATATACAGTAATACCCCGCTTTACGCGAGGGATACGTTCCGAAAAAATCGCGTTAACTGAAATTCGCGTATATCGAGGTTTATGATTAAACATAGTCAAAATTTAATACAAAAAATACAAATCATTTTAATCAATCACTTTAATTCTAAGAACACTTTATGCAATACATACTCTTATTTTTTTACGGAAAAATACATCTATTGTCTTTTGGGTAACGTTTTGTTTACGTTCTTGTAAAAATACGTTCATAACACCCAACACTGTTTTTAATTGTTTGACACACGGTCAAGACACGGTCATCATTATTGTCTATACTCTGCAATATGTCCAAACCTGAATAAATTTTTGAAAGTGCATTTTGTATTTCCCCTGAAGATAAAACTTTCTCTTCTACTTGTTCTTCCTCATCGTAGATAGGATTATTCTGTAACTCGATCAGATCTTCATTGCTAATAGGATCGTCGTGCGTTGCTACAAGTTCTACGAGATCTTCTACCGTGACATCTTCAAGTTCAGACCCCTCAATCATTGCAGCAATGTCTTCAAGCACTTGTCTCTGCATCTGGACAATTCTTCTAGTGCTTCCACTACATCTGGCCAAAGATTACGCCACACCCCATTCATACAACTCATTTTAACTTCCTTCCAAGCCTCTTCTATGTTGTGAATAGACTTCATAATGTTGTATGACTTCCACCACTCTCGCATAGACTGTCTTCCTTCCCCGTCAGTTTCATGAATTAGTTGGCTAAAAGTGCGGCGATGGTAATAAGCTTTGAAGTTTGCTATTGCTCCCCTGGTCCATAGGTTGTAATATTGACGTAGTGTTTGGTGGAAAGGAACTTTACGTACACTTTTAAGTCTCTGGGCGTATCAAGTGAGGTTGGATGTCCTGGGGCATTGTCTAAGAGTAATATAACTTTAGGTTCAAGCCCATTTCTGTCACAGTATGATTTGACTGATGGCAAAAACTATTAGAATACCATTCTTGAAAAATTTCCCGTGTAACCCACGCCTTTCTGTTTGATCGCCACACAACTGGTAGACTTGTCTTGTCTGTGCCTCGCATTGCACGGGGTTGTTTCTGAATGGTACACTAGTAAAGGTTTCAGTTTGAAATCACCAGTGGCATTACCACCCAGCAGAAGTGTTAGTCGATCTTTCGCAGCTTTGAAACCACTGGCTTGAACGTTTCTTCCTTAGAAATGAATGTTCGAGATGGCATTTTTTTTCCAGTAAAGTGCGGTCTCATCAACATTGAAGATGAGACAAGCAGGAATTTTCTCTCGTCTAACGAAGTCTTGAAACTTGTCTGGAAACTCAGCTGCAGCTTGAATGTCCGCGCTGGCCGCCTCGCCTGTTATGTGGATATTGTGAAGATTAGAACGCTGCTTGAACCGATGGAACCAGCCTCTGCTGGCAGCAAAAGTCGGAGTGCACTCCCTTCTCCTTCTTTTGTTTTCAGCATCTCATACAAAGATTTTGCTTTTGTGCATAGAGATCTTGACTTAGTGGTGTGTTCTTCTTATTCAAATCTTCGATCCAGACTGACAGTAATTTCTCCCATTCTTTCTAAGATAGATGATCTCGAACGAGAAAGTTTTGTTGCACTTATAGGTGTTGAACCTTCGCTGGAGATTTTAATTTTTTCCCCGATTTTTATAAATCGTTCTCACAGTCGATTCTGAGAGTCCAAAATCTCTCCCAACAATTGTTGCTTTGCCTCCATTTTCCATTCTTCTTAACACTTTCATCTTCAATTCCAAAGTGACGCTTTTATTACGCTCTTTTTTCTTTACAGGCGGCATTTTTAACGTAGGGTTAAATTATGTATGTATGTATCTCCAATAAATATTAAAACAAAACTGCCAGCCGACCGAACTACCATTACGGAACAAATGAACACACGAAACGAACGAGGAAATCCCATAGAACAAAGTCGAAGGACAGGGAATTCCCAATTCTTCAAAGAGAATATTCAGAGAAAGCGGGGATCCCCCCGCGA